>JBBPDC010133854.1:0-25202 GCA_037974485.1 Hemigrammopetersius urotaenia
TATATATATATGGGAGATAAACAAAAGTGATATATGTTGTTAAAAAAATAGCTCTACAGTTGTGTACAGTTGGCACATTTAATATTTGGTTTTTTTTCCCAATATGATGTTCTGCAAAGTTGGTTCCCTGTGGAGGGCATATTATATGTCATAAACTGTGTTTGAGGGTCCAGTAAAGCTTCCCTGCGCCATAGGCGAAAGTATGATTGTGCACATTGGCCACCTTTTTATGCTGTGAAGTGCATTTGGTTGCGGAGCATGGATAGGTCATTTGGAATTGCAACAAATAGCAATATTACTTCGTAAAGCTTACGTGTAGCTCTTTTATGAAACATCACACATTAATCACAGAGCCTGGGCACCACAGTCGATCGCTACACCTGCATATAGTGCACAGTACAGGGAATCTGACGTGGACTAACACAGCTGTGGCCAGAGCAGGAAGTGTGACAGGGGCTGCTGGGAAACTCTGACTATGCTACTGATCTAACTCTCCTTGCAGAGTGCTGTCCATTTGCGCGCTCTAAGCGAGTCGTCACAGAACCGGTGGGTGGGGAGGGTGGGGGTGCTGGGTACTGCAGCATGGGGGGAACAGGAGTATCAGTGTGGTGAAAATCGATGCTGTGCTATTTTTAGGGCTGGCAGGGTGGAGAGCGGGCCAGGGTGAGATGACTTTGCCATTGCTGGGTCAGGCTGAGCTGGCGCCGGCGCTGCCGAACAGGATAATGGCGGTTCACCTTGTCTGAGCCCACTTGGGTATACAGCAGTATTAAGACAGGATCAGGCCTGCAGAGCGCAAGCACTGGGTCAGCCCGTCATTTTGGGGAAGGAGTTTTTAACCTCTCTAGACTCTATATTTAAAGGGCGTGTTTTTTATGGAAAGCGGAATTTTCCTCACTTTTGTGTAGTTTAAATTAGCACATAAATACTTTTAACGTTTTCAAATGCTGCAAACTCAAAACACTATCTGCACTCTATACAGTGCAAAAGTCTGTTGCAGCTGCAAAAACAATATTTAAAAAGTGATTTCACTTTAATGTTTTCCAATGTATTTCCATTAGAAACCTGCTTTGACTTCATTAAATTAAATCATGAGCTGCTTTAACAAATCGAAACAACAATTGGAGGAACTGTGGCGAACCAAACCTTGGTTCTACTCACCAGCTCGACAATATATGAACTACTTTTTACACACCAAACAAATCTAGATACTTTTCCCTGCTTTCTTTTTCACATTTATTCTAATGACACTTTATCACACACTGAGAACAGTTTGCACAGTACTGTGTACATATATATATATTAGAGGTGGGCATATATTAATTTTTTTAATCTAGATTAATCTCATTGCAATCTTGGAATTAATCTAGATTAAAATGGCTCATTTGAATTCTGCCGAAGGTCTGAAGAGAGTAAATCCACGCTAAAATATTAAGGTGAAAGTCATCATAGCTTGCGTATTATAGACCCAGCTCCCAGCCCAACTTTGTGAATAGATTAATGGCGATATTTTTTTATCGCCCGATAAGAGTCTCACATTAATGCGGCACGTTAACGCCAATAACGGCCCAGCACTAATATATATATATATATTATAAGATTAAAAAATGTGTGATAAAGTAATTAAGGCACGATAAAGTAATTCAGAGTCAGAGTGCCCATGCTGACCACCACTGAAAACACTTACTTGTGAGTAATGGAAGAAGGTAGCCTCGCATGAACCGTTTGAGGAACAGGACAAAGAATTGGTGTGGAAGCTACTACCGTCTCATTGTAGCTATCACAGCACACCTTCAGAGGTCTTGCTGACTTGAGCTACATAGTTTAGGCAGGTAGTTTTAATGTGATGACTGACTGGTGTACATTTAATGAGAGTGTTCTTTTACTTATAATTAATATGTATTAATTTGGGTGAAGCACTCTTTCCCAGGATAACGTTCTTTGCATTTTCTGGAGTCCGAGGGAAGCACTCTGCAAGGCTAGCATCGGCAGGGTCAGTAAATGAATGAGGTGAAGGGTCAGAGGTGCCCAGGCAGGAAGGTAGGAGCTGTCAATCAGGCCTACCTGATGGTATGAAGGCTGTCTGTTGATGGAACTGCATGTTGGTGAGAGCCTGTTGATACTGGAACATGCCAGTGTTGAACATGGCGGTGGCACCGTTGGTTTTTTCAAGTGCAGGTCTCTTTGGTAATGGAGGCAAAACTGGCGGTATCCCCTGCCGTCCGGACGGAGGAGGATTACGGGAGGTGGAGAACAGAGAAAACAGAGAATTTGTTAGGAGACAGAAAGCATTTCACCGAAGAAAACATCTGGCAAACAGCAAGCAAGCAATGGCCTAGCCTAGTCCTCATAGTGGTTCAGATTTAATGCCTGAAACTGCAAACACCAGGTAAAAAACATTGCTGACAAAGGCAGCGGTGCTAATTCTGTAAAGCAGGCATTGATTTAAGAGGTGGAGCTTTCGTTATATATGTACAGCAACTAATAGTAATGATAATAATAATAATAATAGATAAAAATGACCTTAACAAAGAAATCTGCACTGCTAGCTCCATGATAAAGTCCAAGCGAAGTTAACCCCACCCCACCCCCACCCGTTCTCAAAGTAGATCATGCAAAACTAGAAACAGTAACGTTCATGCAGGATACGTAGACACAACATTTTGATAGTTCTGTAAGTCTATGGTCATGCTACACAAATACTTGAATACATATTAATTACCCTTACATGTTCACACCCTGCTTCGCATCAGTAGAGGTGATGAACTGACTGTGTCTAACAGGAGACTCAAACCGTCCCTTTTTTGTCCACTTACTGCCATGCAGAGACGAGAAAAAAGGTCTTTTTGCGTTCGCTAGCAGGTTAACAACTGGCCGAATGAGTGCCGCACAATCAATTAATCACCCCTTCTATGAAATCTTGAATATAAGAAACCAAAGGAAAAAAATCATATAGTTTTACAATGTTTTAGTTCAACATAGTTTCTACAATAGAGCTACATGCCAAGCTAAAAGGTGAAAGGTCATAGTACCAGGTCAAAGGTTGCCTCGAGGGGTCGCTTCAGTGATTTGACAGCCGACTGAGTCTTAATTAGCAGGCAGCGAGCACATGATGGCAATGGGCCAATGGGGGTCAAGCGCATTAACATAAACAGCAAGCAGAGGTGCGTCATGGGGGCAGCAGTGCAGTTTGGGTAGGTGAGAAAAAAAACAAAACAAAAAAACAAATCATCGGAATGCAATATACAACAAATAACAAGACTAATGCATGCACAGTAATGACAATTAGTTACTGAAAAGGGCTAGGCTACGTGTCATGTACAACAGGGTAAGTTACTGCCATAGAAGAACATTGTAAACAGCGAGACAGTTTCTATCTACAAAGCCCTACTTCTAGTAGCAGAAATGAATGATTTGAGGTCATAAAAATCAGAATCATCCACTTTTTCCATCTGAAGAATGATAAGACCCAGTTTGTACACAATGATAGGCGTCAGTACAGTGTTCATAAGGTTATTCCATGCCGACTCGCCCAACGTCCGATAGATCGGATTACGTTTTTCTGCAGGTTTCCAAGAAAATTCAAGTCTCTATTTGATTTATACAACCCTGGAAAGTTTCAAACCTGCCCTCAAAGCTGTTTTTCAGTTATCAGTTTTAGAAAAACGTGACCCATTTGCTTCTAAATGTGCATTTTTTAAATTATTTTTTGTCAACAGTGACTGCTTACAGAGCACCTTGACTTACCTGATGAATTAACTGGTCTATATTAACACGTTCTATGGTAATATGGTTCCACCGCAGGTTAATTTATTGTAATTTATTGGTGTACCAAAAAACACAAAAGGGAAACAATAATTTTTTCTCATCCTCAAAACAGGATACAGATCTGCTGGAGCATTATGAAGGTTATTATGGAAGTGGAGTGTTTTATATTTACAATGATCTGTTTTTTATTTTGGACTTTTTAGTCACATACCTCATTAAAGATATTAAACAATGCAATTTAGCAGGACAAGCTGGAAAGAAATATAAAATGAAAGACTTCTCTATTTGCCTTTTTAATTGTAAAGCTAATTAGGACCAAATGGTCCAATTAGACTGGCTTATCTAGTTAGGCTCTATTTAAGGTACAACCTTAATCATAATCATAACCAAAAACCAAAGTGGAGTTCAGATTCAAAACTTTCCAATGTTGTATAAATAACAAATATGTTTTTTTCATGGTGTGACCTGTTAGGTGTGCTGGCATGGAATAAATGCCTTAGAAAATATTTATCAGCTTCAGAACCCAGACTTGGGAAATCTTGAAGTTTGCAGCTCCAACAGTTTTAACACGGTTATAACAGGTGACACAGGAAGAGGGTTAAGCGAACACACCAATCTGCTTTTGGGGCATATTGGCACACACTGCATTACCTTCACCAGAGCTCGTGAGCGACTCGAGGTTGCTGGAGTTACAGTTTCTGTAACAGGGGCAGGGGGAGGGGCTAAGAAAAGGAGGAGGAGCAGAAGAGCCTGAAATGTGTGCTAAGGAGCGGGCAGGGTGGTGGGAGGGGCCTTGTGTATGAGTGGCACGGTGGGGGACCTACCATGGCGGCCGCGGCCGCCGCCTGGTTGACCTGGTGCTGGGCGGCTTTGATCTTGGCCTGCAGGTGCGCCGGCGGGTGGAAGTACTTGCACTTCTCGCGAGAGCAGCGGCCCTTGATGTAGTCCATGCACACGGTCACTGTGTTGTCGTTGGTGTCGATCATGGTGCTGTCGGCTGGGTGGGCGAAGCGGCAGTCGTTCTCACCTCGTGTGCAGTTTCCTCGCTGGTACTCCCGACACACCTGAGAAGTTCAGACAGTGAAAAGATAGAAAGAAGAAGAGAAAGAGCGTTTCATATCCATTTAACTACACTGTTGTCTTTTTTATTTAAAGGGCCCATATGATAAGATAAGACAAGTTAAGACAAAATAACCCTATCGGTCCCACAAATGGGAAAGTTGCATTCTTATAGCAGCGAAGTAGAGACCTATAGAATATAGAACTCTACAATATAGCATTATATTATAAAAGAACTGTACACTCTACAAACATTTGTGTGTAATGATGGGGTAACCACATTTTCCCTCCATGGACTGTTAAAGTTCAAAACCATTGAGTACCATACACTCCATTCATTCAGAGTTTGCACCAAAAATCAGTGTTTAAGTCTTTATGGTTGTGATCACAAACATGATTTTTAGCTTCCTCATTCATGCTAAACTGACACAGACTAGTGCAGATATAGAAGAATCAAATGGAGTAGACATTGCACGGAGTGGGGGCTCAGGAGGTATTTCCAGTGCAATTAAAAGGTCTATATCCTTTTGTTTTTGCTAGGTTACGGGAACGCAGGCGAGACTGATGCTGCTCCATCTGGCATGTTTTGTATTTTTTAAAGTTTTATAATCTAATATAAGATATTCATGAGATCAATACGCCATATTATATAATCTATAAATGCTACTATTGGCAAAACATCATCTCACTTTGATACTATGGCAAGAACAAAGCAGACCGCCTACAAAATTAGGCGTCCTGGAAGCAACTGGCCACAAAGGCTGCTCCCAAAAGCGCTCTGGCAACAGGTGTTATGAAGAAACCTCACGGTTACAGGCACCGTGGCTCTGAGAGACATCAGCTGTTACCAAAAATCCACAGAGCTGCTAATACGCAAGCTGCCCTTCCAGCACCTGGTGCGTGAGATTGCTCGGGATTTCAAGACGCACCATAGCTTCCAGAGCTCCCCCGTCACGGCCTTGCAGGAAGCAAGGCTTTCTTGGTGGATATGCTTGAGGACACGAACCTGTGCGCCATCCACGCCAAGAGAGTTACCATCATGCCTAAAGATATTCAGCTGGCCCGCCGTATCCATGGAGAGTGCGCTTTAACTAACTGCGCATAAGGTCCCCAATGTGGAACGCCCTGCCTGAACATCTGAGCACAAGGATTATAAACTCTACTTAATTTAATTTATCTATTCATTAATTTTTATTTCTGGATAACGTCTGTAAAGTGACCTTGAGGGTTGTGAAAAATAAAATGAATTATTATTCAATCTTGACCAAGGATTTGTGTGGTTTTAATCAATAAATACCATTCATTGTTACACGACCATTTTCCATTTTTATCTCTTTGATTAAAAAGAGTGAAAGAATCAAAGAGTTTTTATTACGGTGCCGTATCTATCTAAATGACCTGTGGTCCAGTTGTGTGCTCTCTATTGTGCAACATCAGAAAAGCAAGCATTTGTGTTTTTTCTCTGTAATCTCTGGAAAGTAGTGAATTACTAAATAGGCTGTTTTTGGAGACCTGGATACATTTGATTTAAAATGCTCAGTATTTGGTGAAATTAGCCATTAAAACACTGTGCTGTTCCTGAATGTTGTGAAGTGAATATATAGTTGCAGCCTTCTATAGGATCCACATATCTGGGAAGAGTAGTCCAAGGTCATGGTAAGAAAAACAGCCTGTTTGTTTCTAAGAGAAATACGAGGTAATAGTTGAATGCTTAATGAAATAAATATGCATGAAAAATTATGTCAAACCACATAGTTTTAAATAAGTAAGAAAATTAAGAATATGGTGGCCTTCAGCAGGTCCAGACTTCCTTTCGTCACTCTTAAAGCTTACATATCTTACATATGAATGGGTTCCTATATTAATATTAATTACTGGATCATAATTATAAGCCTGCCATGGGGATGAGCAATTCTGATCCAGGAGAGCTGCAGTCCAGGACAGTGTTTACACACCTGTTTCAACCCATTTATTATTAGGTTTAGTAATAAAACTATTAATAAAAACTAAATAAAATCAACTAATAGTGATGAGCTGTGACCTCCTAGGAGCCCAAACACCCACCCACCCCCAGCCAGGAGTTTAAGGGGTGGTAATTCACATATATTTGCTCATTTTGTACCTGCAGCCAGTAGGGGGCGGTCAGTGCCTGTGCAGCCTGATGCCACTGAATGCAGACAGGCTTCGCTCCTGCGAGCAGCAGGTTTACCTGGGAGACGTTATCTAGACAAATCCCCATAAATCACGAAAACAAATGCGTGACGGCCGTGCCGCAGCCTTGGCCCTGCTGTGTTTGGTGCAGAATCACAGAGACTTTCCAGACACACGCAGTCTGGATGAATCGCACAGGTGGGGGGGCACATCAGGACAGAGTTTCCTGCAGGGCCTCGGTCGGACCGTTAGATTTGGAAGGCTTTAACCCCAACCCCCAGCCCCCCACGGTGAGGCCACAGGCCAAGGTTACAGAGACCTGGCCCGCCCGTGTCGACATGGTCACCACCTCTCCTGCCATTCATGTGTGAGTGATGGGCAAGAGAGAGCTAATGAAATCCACTGGGCAGAGGCTGCTTTTTAAAGAGACCGAGGCTGCCTTGTTGTCAGGCAGACACTGCAAGGGGGGGGGGGGGGAGCGGTATGCTGAGAGATGGAGAGAGAGAGAGAGAGAGAGAGAGAGAGAGAGGGAAAAGCGTATGATAAAAACAATATATATAAAAACAATGCAGTGGGTCAGGAGGCTTTTGAGAGGATTCAGAAGAGGGGGAAGGAGAGAGAGAGTGGGGGAGAGAAAAGTGAGAGGGGGAGGGAGAGAGAAGGAGAAAGAGAGTGTGAGTGAGAGAGAGAGAGAGAGAGAGAGACACCTGACAGAAATGGGGGGAAGACAGGATATAGAGAGCAGAAGAGAATGATACAATACATCTGTCTCTATGGAGATGTGGCTGGCGTTCCAGATGGAGGCTCCTTTCCATTCAAGGCTTTATTCACATTTAGCACCGTTGGCACACGCAAGCTTTGTTTTTGGCACAAACGCTCAAGGAGAGTGATAGGCGAGACAGGGAGGACGAGCAAGGCTCCTTTTTAGTCTCCATCTCTCTCTCTCCCTCTAGTTTTCGCTCTCACATCGAGACCTTGTCTGTCTCCATTTTTCTCATTCTTCCCCCATGCTTCACTTTCTCTCTCGTTTTTTTCTTTTCTGTGCTTTATCTCCTTTTCTGACTTCTTATCTCTCTTCCTTCCCTACTCTTTATCTTTTATTTTCTCTCCCCCTCTGATTTCTCTTGTTCTTTATCTTGCCTGCTCTTTCTTTCTTCCTTTCTCTTTTTTCTGTCCCCATCTTTGTTTCTTTTTTATCTCTCCCTCTCCCCTTATTCCTTTCTATCTTTCCCTCTCTTTTTTGCTCTCTAGATTTTTTACTCTCTTTCTCTTTTCACCCTACCCTGTCCCCATCTCTGTTTATCCCCGGCTCTCTTCTTAATTTTCTCTTTCTCTTTCTTTCTCTCTTCCTCACTTTTTGTCTCTTTTCTCTTTGTGATCTCTCTCTCTTACCCTCTCGCCCTTTCTCTTTCTTTCTCACCTACCCTTTTTTCTCTCGTTCCTTTCCTTTTTTATTTCCCTTCTTTCCTTCCATTTTCACTCTCCATCTCATTTCTCTTTTGTTCCTTTTATGTCTGCTCTCTCACCTTCTTCCCGTCTCTCTTGTTTCTGTCCTCATATCCATTTATATATATTTTCTCTCCATTTTCATTTCTCTCCTCCACTTTTTGTCTCACCTTTTTTTCTTTTTGCTCTCTCTCTCTATCCCTCCCTCCCTCTTTGTCTGTCTCTCTGTCTCTCTCTCCCCTCTCTCTCTCACTCTCTGTCTCTCTCTTTCTCTTACTCTCTCTCAGTCTCTTTCTCTCTTGCCTCTCTTTTTCTCTCTCTCTTTCTCTCTCTGTCTCTCTCTGTCTGTCTGTCTCTCTCTTTCTCTCTCTGTCTCTTTCTCTCTCTCTGTCTCTCTTTCTCTCTCTCTCTGTCTGTCTGTCTGTCTCTCTCTTTCTCTCTCTCTCTCTCTCTCTCTCTGTCTTTCTTTCTCACTGAGCCTCATTGTGTAATGACATTATGGTTGCAGTTTCAATGGGATGTGAATGCAGGCCTGAGTGATATAGTGGCTCTGTTCTGTTTTAATTGCCAAGTGAACTGTAATTTGGAGCCGCTCTGCCATGGTCGTAACCACATGTTTGCCTGGTTGGTGTGTGTGTTTGGGGGCCAGGCCGCCCTGGGTCTCGCCTACAGACGACTGGCTTGAATCACACCAAGCTGTGTTGAACTGCTGTGTTTATTTGTTTTGGATTTGGCTGCAGGGAAGCAGATATACGGATCTTCTGGTGGTTTTGATCAGCACCGCGGCTCAACACTACCCGAAATATTTGATTGACAGTGCTAAAATCCCACCTCTTATAAGATTTCCATTCATTATTTCCCCCCTCTGAGACAAGGATATTACTTAAGCTCTATCAAAGCAACAAGCATGGACAATATTGACTTGCCGTTCAGAGAATAGCAGATAATTAAAAGCCATTCAAAGACACAGTATATGTGTGCCTATACTTGAGTGACACCCGGGCAACGAAAATGGGACTGTTCTATTTCTCTTGAGCATTTTTAGCAAGCCCATGTCTCGGTGAATCGGGCTAGAATTAAATTTTGCCTCAATATACTTGACTTTAGTGCATTCAGTTGCATTTAAATGGGCCACTGTAGTCCCAAAAGTCCCATCTGAATGATATTAGTTTCCAAATGACATATATACCAGAGTCATTTTAGCATCATGATTCGGAACGCCCAAACGCTGAGAGGCAATCTTCAGCGTCTTCAAGCTGTTCCCTTCATAGTGTAGCATTAGCAATTTTATTTGCATTTATTTAGCATGAATATAAAGTCTTTTCTGAGAGGCTGGCCTGGAAAACTCAACTCCAGAAGTACTTTTGAGTGGCTAAACTGTTCAAAAACAGCTTTAATTACATATCAAGTTGCGCAATTGCACTTACAGCACTAAATAATTCTAAAACATGATTTTTCTGCAACTGAGGAGATAGTTCAATCACCATCCACTAGTTACAAAAGTAAGACTCTTTGCAGAATAATAACTTCTTATATAGTTTAAATTTCACAATGTACACTTTTCACATGGGCAACAAAATGATCTGCCAGTAAAACAATTGAAAATATGCAAAACTTCTTGAAATAAACCAGTAAAATTGTAACACTTCTCTGGAGGCTGTTATTTGCAAGGCTTCATGACACATTAACCCTTCATTAGCTGACATGAACGCTCATAAAAGCTTATTTCAACAAGCGTCAGTTGTCATAAAAGCTGCTTTACCGCAGAAGATGCTGATGCGTGTTGGAATAAGCCTTCATTAATGTTTATATAAGCTTATTAAAGGTTTATGAAGCCTTGCAAATACTGGCCTTGTGTTTGTCAGTGTTCCAAACTGCTTAGGTTTATTTCAAGATAGTTGTATGCTTATGACAGCTTACACCACCAGTCAAAATTTTTCTACATTTACATGTTACTCACTTCATATTTACTAATACTGCACTCAATATTCTTTGCTAACAAATTCATGTGCGATATGTTAACCATTTGAGTCCCATTTTTCACTACGGACCAACAAAAAGACACCAAATATAATTATAATAATACTCACCAGACAAGAATTCGATATTTAACATGCTGTTAAGTTTCAGCCTTATTGAGTTATTGAGTGCATTTAATGTTAAAAGACAGAATTTGACTGACACAAATGAAAATCCACAGTTTATGAAATGAATGGATAGGTGGTAAAAACCTGTGGTGTGCAAAAACGTTTGACTTGTAGGCAGTCTCACATAAAGCTCCCAAAAAGGAGCAATATTTACAAGATTTAAGACGTTTTTCCTAGGGTAGGAATCTTATTTTTACCAAACCGCCACTGGTTTCAACCAAACTGGGTGAAAAAAAAAGAAAAATAGAAGAAGAAAAAAAAAAACAAGACCGAAGTGCACAGCCCACGATGTCTTTTTTTAACACCCTGTGAACTCATCTAACCCACTTCCTGTTGATTTCCTCTTGAACTCGATCTTTTCCCTCAGAGTCCTGGCCCTACTTTTTAAGCTCCTCCCACTGCTGGATGCTTCCATCACCGGCCATTGGAGACCTCGGCGGTTCAGCGCTAATTAGAAAGCAACTCTACACATCTCCACCCACTTCCCGGCGGTTTCTTCCGCAGCTTTGCCGCCAGCCATCCCATCTCCCCCCATGCATTATGCAGGAGATTGACTCGCTGTCCAATTAATAATTATTGGCAAACAGAGCAGGGGTGGAATTAGCAGAGCGTTTCAGATTTATCTCCTTGATGACTGTTGAGGAAACAAAAAAAATTGCAAAAAACAAAAACAAGTATTAAAAGAATAATGAGCTGTTTTGTCAGCGTTTCAGAAGCATGTGCCGTCGCGCCATGATCCATCTCGAAGATCCACACCTCCTTCCCCTCTTTTGCTCGAGAAGCGTTTAATGAAGAATTTATGCTAATGGTGCATGCGTGCCTTAACCGATGGATGTCTATTTAATACATAATTAAACTGAACAAACAGGAATTGTTTGAACAATGCTTAGGAGGCCTGAGTCTGTATTACAGCACACAGGCCCCCATTCAGACGGGGGGGATGCGGTGAGCAACAGGTGGACGTGAGGCGGCAGGAACAGAAAGCGTGATGCGCCTAATTACGTACCTCCAATTACAGCTGCTAATAAACAAGCGTGGTGCAAAAGTCTGGAGAAACTGTGAGTCATAGTAATAACCTGACTTCGCCCGCTGGCCCGTATCTCCATTCTGGTAATTGCTGCGGCTTTAACTGATATTTTGAAAGCTGGGCTTTCATCTAATTCTCAATCAAGACATCAGCATGGGAACACAGTTTATTTTTTCTTGCCTTTTTTTAACACGCCACCTATTCAGGACTAAAATAATGTTGTTGCATGCTTTTTCTCACAAATTGTGGTCACATTAAAGCCCTGAAATGAGCAGTTTATAGGAGAAGTGTAACTCCTTAACTCATTGTATTTACAATATATTCAGTTCCTTATAAAATTTAGGAGGAATTTTGAATGAAGGACAACGAGGACTGGCTCAATCTGCTATTAAAGTTAGGGTTCGAAGGGGCAGATGAAGGTTAATGTACACCTTGTTGTTGATTGGAACTGGCTTAATACTACAAACAATGCAGTTACATCAAATATCTTAACAGAATGAATAGAATGCTTATTCTCCACAATGCATAATGTCACATTTTTCCTCTGTGATATATTTCAGTATATTGTTACAGCCTCAGTCAATGGTGAAATCCTGATAATGGGTCAGAATCATAAGAGCTTTAATGCGTGAGCCCTGTTCACAGTCAATACTGTCTGTTCTAGCGTGGTTATAGTTAATAATCTGTCACAAATGACTGCTCTCAAACTGTAATAACGTGTGAAAACCTCACGACTCCTTTTCTGTTCTACTCTTTCTTACACATCTGTATTGCCTGTACAAGGGAAAGGCTTTTTTTATTTAGAACAGAAATCAGAGTAGACGTCATTTAAGAGGCACGTCAGTTTCCCCGCCTTCGGTCAGAACACGACGCAGGCAGTCGTGCTTGATTAAAATGATTTATTTATTATTTATACAGTTGACTTATGAATGAGCTTTCCGTTTCTGAATAAGAATCATTAAGGTTTGGGTGCTGCTCTCTGTTCTCTTGTTCAGATCTTTATTCATTAGTTTCATTTTAGATGATTTGACAGATTGCTCGTCCAGTTTATAGCAGTGTAAAGGTCACATTAATAGAATACAGCTGATGCAGGTTGTGGACAAATTACGCATACAATGCGTACTGCTGTGTGTGACCCACTCTGTGCGGCACATACACACACACTAATATACGACTACCACATCTATGTAACCTCTATGCAGGGAATAATCAGCAATTCTTACAATACCTGTTCTCTGTTGGTCCTGAGCATTGATGAAGGGGGTATAGTGGGACTAACAGGTGGAAGAGAAACAGTCTGTACCTGTAAACTACAATGAGTGTAGATACGTAGTCAGAGCAATCCAGCCCGCTAGCTGGGTCTCCCCACACTGCTACCGAGGTTAGCATGTGCTTTCTCTTAAATAGTTCACTTCTTTTCAAACTGTCATTGCTCACTGTGCCAGAATTATAACTGGCAGTACAGATGTGGCAGACAATCATGCAATGTACAAAAGTAACCTTCAATAACTGTCTGCCAGTGACAGCAGCCTTGTAATCAGAACACCATGGTACAATGTAAATGTTGTTTGAGGGAAAAGTGTCTGTCAACTGCCAAGGTCTTATTGAAAAAAAACAACCCTATTTTGCTGCAAGGTGAAAGGATTTTTGTCTCTGGAAATGCCGAAAAAGTCTAGCATTTAAAGCTGTAATGGCACAACTCAATCAGCAATGCTGTGACATTTTACAATCAGAATCAGAATCGGGATCAGGAACACTTTATCGATCGGAGGAAATTGCTTATGCTGCTACTGCACAGACACACAGAGACACAATAGAAAATATAACAAAATCAAGTCCCCAGAAAAGTACCCTCAGTAAAAGAGGTGGATATAAATACTATAGATAAATAAATAAAATTGCTGCTGAAAAGTATAGATATCACACCTGCACCAGCTTCTCAGGAAATGTCCAGATCGATCACGGATTGAATGGGAGAAATTCTGGCTAGACACTCTTGACTCTGAAGATTAAAAACAGCAGGGATCTTCTAAACTTACCTCCAGTCTGTCTGTCCTCATCAGCTTCTGGGCCGCGGCGGCTGCTGCAGCGGGCACAGGGACGTTGGGGCTGCTGGTCACTAGTACAGGGGCGCTGGGGAGGATCTCGGTGGGCACCAGGCCCGGAGACACGGGGCCCAGATATGGGTTGAAAGCTGCTGCGGCTGCTGCCGTGGCGTTGGTAGCCAGGCTGGGTGTGACGGAGAACATGGGCTGCAAATGTACATAAGAGAGTCTGAGATTAGACCTTACTGCAGGTAGAACTACACCTTTTTTCACTCACAGGTCACTTTATTGGAAACACCTACCTCTAATACTGACTGACTGATTATAAATACACAATTAGCTCAGTTTCTGACTGCTGAGCTGCTCTTTTAAATACTTTTTGGGAGATGGACTATGCTCAACATAGCAGTGAAATAAAGAAGTCACTGTGTCTCATACTTTATACCAGCACCACATTACCATGTTAGATAGATGCTCCACTATTTAAATAATGTAGTGGGTCTGTGGACAGAAGTAGAGGGTCTGTGGACAGAAACTGACAAGTGATGAGTGGTGTAAAGGGTGTGTGATGAATCATGAATTGTACACTCATATAGAGGAACTATAGGGTAGATGGAGCTCATAAGATGGACTGGAAGAACATGGTTGATTTTTCTATATAAAGCCGCCAGCGGATGCGATGCATTAGATTATTTCTAATACATACGAGTACATGTAGAAATGTGTGCCTATCTTGTTCTGATACATACTGTGCAAATATGTTGACTGCCTAGCGCAGCTCAGTGCGTGGGAGCAGGGTTTGGGTGATGGAGTGCAAGAAGGCAGTGCTGGGTGCCCGCTAGGTCACAAAGTGCAGAGTTTTGGAGCTCGGTGATGTCGTGTTGCTGCAGGCACATAGCGAATTGGTGCACTTTGACCTGCTTCACCAAGCCTCAGAGCAACCGTTTCTAATATAAACCCCTAATACAAAACACGACTGCTCTTTAATACGAATGCTTTTATAGAGAAGTGGTACCTCCGGCACTTGAATATCATTTGCTAAGGATGACGCATAACTCCACAGCCTCATGCGTTTTAGAGAAGTACATAGCATATAGAGTTAATTAGCTTCTTATATCAAAGGGACCATAAAGCCATACTAATTTAATGTGGAGAGCGCTTTGTCCACCACAGAAGGTACTCCATAAGCTCAGTTTAGTTCTATTCAATTCTGCTTTATTAGCATGGCTCTTTTTATGACATTGTTCAAATGAAATGTGGGATCTCTAATGAACAGGGCAGCTGAAGATGAAGAACCAAATGGTGTAGGTCTAAATTAGAGAGGAACAAAATGGGGTAGGTCTGTAGTGTCCAAATTGCTTATAGGGTGTTCCTGCTGGATTGCGCAGTACATAGTCGTCATATGGCAAAACAGCTCCTTATATGGAAGCTCCCCAGGTTTGTGTTGATGCTCGAGGTGTTAGATGTCATGCTGAGCTATGTTTGTGGTTCTAATGTTCACAAGTGGGTGGGTAAAACCTGCAGAGGAAGGGGGGCCCGGAGAGTGGCAGAGTGGCGGTGCGCCGAGCAAAAGAGCAGCAAACTCAAACACTCTCTTTTAGACCCAGCTTGACAAAACAAACTGAGTCAAAACCAACCAATCAAACAGTCCCAAAATTCTGTCCAAAATTGGCTCGAACTGGGCCATCATCAACGCTGATGCCAGAGAAATGACCCCACAGTGACAGCTATAGATGGCAGTAGCGTTTACATCAAATCTAATGTATGTATATGATATCATCAACTAAAAGCTCTACAAAGTCAAGCTTAATGCTACTTTAATTAAATAATTAATCAAACGCTCAACTGTTTAATCACGAAACTGTACACAGAGCTTATGCAAGCAAACATTATTTTAGGTCAAAGAAATTAAACACAAGTGTCCTTTGGCTGCCACTCCCTCCTGAATCTGCATGCTGTCTTATTTCCCGTGTGTCCATTATCTCACAAGCATGGGCCTGGCGGGCCTCGCTGCTAAGTTTTGTCAACAATACGAGTGTGTGACTCCAACATGCCAGATTAAACTGTGTTAACTGTGTTAACCCCCCCACCCCCGGAGCAGACGTGAACACTCGTGACCCACAGAATATTTAAAGCTCTAGTTAGAACCACTAAGAAAGGAAGTCCAGAATGTTGCATCGTATCTTTATTTAACGACCACAAGCTGCTCTGTGGGGTCTGTTATTGGAGGAAACTTTTTTTTTAATTATCTTTAGCTGCTTTTAACCATGTTTGAAAAAATGCTGCTTTATATTAGACTCTACTGCACTAGTTATTTGCGATATGCAGCTAAAGGAAGGGTAATAAGCATGCTGACATTAGCTAACTGCTAACCAAGTCCAATTCAATGACAAAGCCATCAACTGCATTTGCTGTGAAATGGCACTGTGTATAGAGCACAGTGCTGAAATTAAGTCTCATCGGGGGAGCCCGTTCTTCTCTGGCTGCATCTGATAGTGGAGTTACAGTGCAAACAGTGAGATTAACAGGGGGCCTCAAAGATCATTAATGTTGCTGATGACAAGACATGATTTCAGACAGATCAGTGTACAAAGGAACAGTTCCAAGCTAACAGTGATGAGATTCAATTACAAGTTGTATAGTGGCCGCATGACAAAACCAGCACCTTCGTACAGCACAGCAGAGCACCACTGGTTAAAACACTGACTTAATACATAGCATTCCTGCTCTAATCCAAACAATTAACCATGTTTATATGTTAAACCTTGCATTGCACAGTAGAATATGATTTAAATGTGAAAGGTAAGTACTTTAAAAGGGGGTCAAAAGATCAATGAGTAACTATACACCTATATTGTGGATCTATAACATATAAGGCATAAGACATAAGTAGAAGCACTTAGTGGAAGCACAAAGTCTGCATTTGTAATAAATGTACATTCAGCCCATACAATCAGAGTATTTAGCTATGATTTTATGCATCAGCCTCAAATTGACCAGTATTTGTATATTAAGATAAGATAAGAAAAACCTATTAGTCCTGCAAGTGGGAAATTTGCATCGTCATGGCAGAAACTGGACAGTGTAAATGTAAGAGCAGAAAAATACAATAGAAAAAAACAACAGAAGAGAATAAAATACGATACAATCTAGAAATATAAAATATGGATGTGTGTACTGAAAAATTATATGTATATATATATGATCTTAGATAAGAATACGTAAGTACACAATGAGTATATGTATATTTATATGTACTGAGTGGATATATAAATATATGTAAGGACACTGTGGTAATATATATATACACACAGGTACCCAATGAGAGGCACTGACAAAAATGTAGTAAAGACATGTATATTAGCCTTTAACGACAATTGACATAAACCCAATTCTTCTCAATGGAGCTCATTCATTCCAGAGAACTGCTCCAGGGACCAACAGTTGGGTTTTATATGCACTATTCAAAAATCTTGATTTTTGATACTGCTTTTTCTTTGTTTGTATTTATTCTAACCTTCCCTTGGGTTTTGCTGGCAGAAAGAAACTCAGTGCTGATTCAAACAATTTGCATAGATGTGTAAGACCTTTGCACAGTGCTGTATATTTATATTCATACATATATAGCATGTGCTATCATTTGTAACACCTTGGTTACATTGCTGCGTTGCCATTCTGAAGATGGAGAGGAATCATATTGGAAATGCAAGGCTGTCACCAGCTTCTGCAAAATGGGCTCTGTAATCCAGGACATCTTCTCTGAGATGGGGAATTAGCCAGGCCTAATTAGATCACCTTCAGCTGATCACCACGCATGAAATTAAATCCAGCTTCGCCGCATCAAAAAGGGGCCCAGAAGTGGGATAGTGGTGGAGGGCTGGAAGAAAGGAAGAGGTGAGACGAGTTATCGCCTTCTTTTCATCTCTGCGTGCCTTTGTGTTTGTCCTCTTCTTCTTTATAGCGTCTCTGTCTCCCTGCGTCTGCCTCACCCTGTCTGTCTTCACTCTCTGCATGTGGTGCAAGCAGAAGAAAAGGCTCCCCACGCTCTGTTGCTGGGAGATACGTGGCTTTTTATCCAACATCTTCTCCCCAGTCGTTCTTTGTTTCCTCTGAAGGCGTCCAGTAGAGCCGCGCGTGCCCACATCTATCAGCCCTGATGAGAACTGATAAGACCTGACCACAATCTCTCCACAATTTACAGCAAGTCCTCACTTCTGTACAGGGAGGGAGGATAAAGGGACGGCCTGAGCAAAGTGGACAGGGGATGGCAAGCGTACACAAGGCGCCTCAAAGGGTCCTTTTAGGGATGTGATCGAAGAACCACAAGGTTCACCTCAATTACAAAAACGAGAGCCATTCTTTACAACTGTCCGTTCTTTGGGAGCCAAAAGTAGCACCAAAAGATACTCTTCAAGTGTTATAATTCTTCTCAACAGCTATCGTCCCATGCTGAGGGCTGCCATTGGTGTGCCAACATTTTCAGTCATGTTTGAAATGATAAATATTGTGACATGAGCATGGTACCGACACAAGCATTTTCACCAATTTACCAAATGGGGCAGCTGGACTGGAGTAAAATTAACATTAAAAAGGCCAAATACAGTCCTTTTTTTACACAAGGTACTAAAGTTAAACTCGCCTCAGCAAATTCTCCCATCAGCATTTTGAATAATGCCTCTTACTAAAAACAAACTATGCAATTGGATGCATCCAGACATAACTGGGTGAAACCATTTTCCCCCAGCAAGGAGTTCTGATATGAGAATGAGTGAAGAAAACATGAAATATGCATTGCATTGTTCACCAGAACTGCTGATGGTATCCCTTCCTAATAAAAATGGTCATACATGGCCACAACTAAATAAGACGTATTAATGAGTTAAGAAGTGGCGACGCATGAGGATCTCATTACCACGCCTTAGAGGAAGTTCTTTTTTTAATAAGAAAGGAGGTCTCCAGTTGGGCTCCGCAGAAAGCTGTTTCAATCTCGCCAGTTTTCTTTGCAAAAAACTGGAAAATTGGAAAAATAATAGCCTACACTGAGAATAATTCCCAAACCCACTCACAGTATCCCTTTGTTATGGTGTCTGCACTAATCAGCACTCGAACCTTTGAGTTATTTAAACCTCTTCTGGACCAAAAGAGTTGCGGTCTGTGGTTTTAACATTAATTTGGAGTCAGTGCATTATTTAGGCAATACCCGCTCCTCGTACCATGGAGGACACTTTGATGAACACGAAACCGAAAACTGAAGCTAAATACACCCCAAGGACTATTGCGTAGCTCTAATGAACCGTTTGTGGGTCATTTTTTTTCTTTTTTAATTGAAAAAAAACCCAGCAAAAACCAAACATTATTTGGAAAATCTCAAGAGAAGATAAAGTGTCCCAAAACATTTAATAGGCAATACGAACCACCTCCTTAACCAGATTGTATTTTTTGCTAGTGCTCATTCTTATAGCGCGTCCTTGGTGGAGGCCTGTTTCATGATGCTATGTTATTTGTCCCTGAACCTAGACACTGAACTGGCCAGTTTATTTTCAGAGAAGCTCACACTACATCTAATAGCCTGTCAGATAAAGTAAGCACATACAAGGACATGCACCCACACAATAAACCTAGATAACGTTAAGCAGCAATGCAAACAGACACTGTTTATTGAACTGACCTTCCATACTTTCTGAACTTTTTTTTTACCCATTTCATTCTTCTTGTACCTTCCCAGTATGTATGTCTTCTTTTTTCCCATCCCAGGATGAAATCAAAGCCTTCATAGACCCTTGTGTCAGAGACTATGCCTTATAAACATGAACTTAAGGTGACTGAACATTGGTGTGTTTATATCTGTGGTTCAGTTCTCTTCCTCCACACCAAAGCAGGCAATGATGCATTATTGCATTTTACTTTTGGTTTACTTAGCATTCATACTGACATCATTAAAGCAAAAGATCACAAAATACTGGGCAGGTTTTATGATGCATATTTAATAGCAATAATTCTGTTATCTAGCCTAAATGAGCTTTTGAATTGCTTGCTATATTCTAAAGCAACCTTGTTCAACTTGGGGCACACAGTTCTGACTACAAACGCTTTCCTGGTCCTCACGAAGATTTAACCCACTTGATTGTTTTGATCTCCCCTCTTAAATATGAAAATGATCTGTTGATGCCCTTTCAATTCTGATAGTTATGATCAAACCTTTGGAGCACTGACTGGTCAGATGGGAGGTCAATTATGATTAAATCTAGGGCTGTTGGTTATCATCACTATCATCACATCACTATTCTTCTTCTTCTTCTTCTTCTTCTTCTTCTTCTTATTATTATTATTATTATTATTATTATTAATAGCAGTAGTAGTAGCTGTAGAAATAGCAGTATTGGTTAACTGTAATATTGTTATTGTGTATCCCCAGATGCTCAGGCCTAACTATGTTACATGTCATGCATTTCCACAAGCTTGACCTAAAAATGTATAATATTATGCAAATAACTATCTTACCCATCAGCAATAGTACCACGAAGGTCCACTAGGTCCACAGGGTGAAACTAAATAGTCTAATTTAAGAAACATTTGGGCTGTTAGAGCTATTTGAGCACATTTTAAAGCTGTAGCTTTGTTCTCAAGCAATATGTAAAACGTAATCTGCCTCTTGTCTTAAAATGACAGAGTCAGAGGTCATGAAGAGATAATAAAATAAATATGCTTTAATTTAGCCTCAAATATATATTTGTCTTTTGCACGCACCAGATGAAAGAGGATGGTTCATTCGGAGTTAGCTGGTAATCGATGTATTTGGTCCTCTTTGCTCCCACACTTTAAATTGAATCTGGAGTTTGTTTAGAGGTGGACTGAGACAGATCTCTGCAGGGGTCTCGCTTTGCCTATCAGGTGCCCTCCAGGGTTCCTCATACATTGTGGTCCCCTATTTCGAGCTGCACTGACAGAACAATCACTCAGGGTTGATTTTACTCAAACCCAGCCTGCTCAGTGTAAACAAGCCTGTCACGGTTGGGCCGGCGACCGTTAGGTGTCGCTGTTTTGGTTTTGTTTTGTTATGGTTTTTGGGGACTTTTATTTTGAATTTCATGTCTTTTTTAGTTCATGTGTCACATGGTTTGGTTTTCACCTGCTTTGTGTTTCTTCACTGATTATTGTTAGTATTTAAGTTCTGTCTGTGTGGACCACAGTATCTGTCCATCGCCTCACCTATCCTCGTTCCTGTTCAGCGGCCCTTGAGCCAGGTTTTGTTTATGTTCCTGTTTTCACGTTCCTGTAAATATAGAGCCTGACTTCATGGATGCCTGTCTGTCTTGTCCCTGCTGCCCCCGAGGTAAATCACGGACGCGGGTTCCCCCCGGCCCCCGTGACAAAGCCCTTAGCCAGTTATCGTATTCAACTATTTATTATTTTAAATTTAAGTCTAATTTGATCAGCAATATGTATTTTAACAAATAGTTTTGAGACATTTTAAGCCATAGTTTTGCATTGTATGTTAGCTTAACATACAGTACTATGCAAAACACTTGTCTTCATACTTGGCTTCCAAAGACCCAGACTTTCTTGTATTTTCTCCAGGCTTCCTGAAGGACAGGTTTTCTTGTTGTCAGTCCAGTCCGTGAATCTGACCGGTTTCAGACGAATGTCTGTGAATCTGACCGGTGTTCAGACGAATGTGTGTTAAGACACAGAGTGAACTACATATGAATCTAACTGAAGTCCTGAACCAGTGAATAAACAGGAGCAGATGATTCCAGATGATCAGGTGGTGATCAGTATACTGGTGGGGCTGAATGCTAAGTGGTTGGAACTCCATTATCTAGGCTCCTTTTATCTTTTGTTCCCATTTCTTTCATTTAATTTATGCAATATGCCAAAGCTAAGACAGTTTGTATTGTATTTTTCAATATAAAGAAATGAGGGGTAGGTGTTTCAGACTATTGTCTTGTTGCCTCACACATCTATCAAATGTCTGGATACCATTTGCTATTCATGGTTTCCTAAATATCTAGGCTCCTTGTATATTTAGGCAGTTTGCAACTTGTTGCAATAAAACATTTGTTCCCATTTCTTTCATTTAATCCAGTCTAAAACGTGTATTTTAGCACAGTACTGTTTCAGTATGTCCCTATTAGAAGATGCTTCAGTGTAGCTAATAGCTAAGATTCCAGTATCGGTCTCGTCAAAGGTAAAGTGGTATCGTACAGTGAAAAATAACTGAGTGCATATTTAACTAGAGCCGTTTATCATTTCTCATATCTGAGTCAGATCGGGTACAATTTCCGCACCGCTAACGTGTTGAATAACAGCAGCATTGGAGCTGCCCACACTGAAGCTTAACCTTCAAGCACACACACATACACACACACACACACTGCCACAGGAGTCTTTATGTAACACTAATGAAAATAACGCTCTCCTTACATAATCATGATATACAGAAACTTTCTTCGCTAGGCTGAAGCCTTTTAGCATAACATTCCCGTCCCTGAAATGTGAAGTGTGGCTTTTATGGTCTTTAAAATTAAGTGAAAAGTTTACACTAGTTATTACAGCCCGAACGTAGCCACAGAGTAGATGGGGAGAGAGAGAGCGAGAAAGAGAGAGAGACATAGATGAGAGAGATACATATAGAGAGAGCAAGAGAAAGAGATCGAGAGATAAAGAAGGCAGAAAAAGAGAGAGAGAGAAAGAAAGAGAGAGAGTGAGAGAGAGAGAGAGGGAGAGAAAGAGAGAGCAAGAGAGAGAGAGAGAGAGAGAGAGAGAGAGAAACAGAAATACAGGGTGCTGCATGTACCTGCAAAGAGAGCAGGAGGGGCCCTGAGGGACAGATTGTACTTGCTGTGTTTGAGCCGAACGGGGCCAAATATGCAATTAAGGCCGCTTTCACAATACCTTTTTTCCTCCAGCATTTGGGGCCCTGATTGTTCTAAAAAGCACATGTGAAATGGAACCGAAGAGCTCCGTCCAGGACCTTTAATACCACACACCGTGACGCAGATCCCTGCGCTTCAGGCAGGTTAATCGAAACAGTCCAGCACTCACTCAATCTTTAAAGTGTGGGTTTCCCTGAGCACTTTACAGGGACCACAAGTGAACAAGTTCACCACATCTGCTGGAAACATGTCTCGCAACCTACAGCGGTTCTGCCTTTCTGGGGTAAAGACAAGGAAAATCCCTTTCTGATGATGTCCCTTGAATGCGGGAATTAAAACACCTGCTTTGAGGTGGATTTTTTCGGATCTTCTACATTTTCAAAATGCTTGTTTTTCTTTCATTGGCTGGTGAATGCTGTAGCAAACTTTCTAGCACGCCGAATTTATAAGAAGGCTAATATCTGTTATTAAAATGTTATTACATCATTGAAATGGAAAGAAGTAATTGCCCAAGAGAGAGAAAAGGACAAAATTTAAAGCAAGATAGCTACCAATAAGAGGTCCATATATAATATTTGTATGGTTTTTATTTACAAAAATGTCTTACGACTAGGTTAATAGCAACTGCTTGCTGTGAAACCAGTATATTTGTCACGCACAGGGGTCATGTAACGTGCAAGAGGCACCGGAAATGAGGTGTCACATGGTATAAAAGCCCAGGTATGGAGGTAGCCATTGCTCAGTCTTCATCTCTACCCTTTCACCTCATCTCATGAGTATTCCGGTTTCATACCATTCTCAGTGTGTGAGTGAGAATACGGATTCTGGTGGGAATCTCTACTCTTTAGGACAGCGTTCTCATAGCAAGGTGCCTGAACTACCTACTCACTCGGGCAACTTCGATTGGGTTCATCCTCCACGCTACACTGATATAACGGTTGGTGATCCTTTCTGACAATATTGGTTTAATCGGCAAAAAAGTTGGTATTACAAAAGAAATATCATGCAACATGGATTCGAGCAAGAGTTCTCCTCATCCTCTTCATTCAGTGGCACAGCTCTATCCCTATGAACTTGCTGTCTCTTACCAACCATTTATGGTTAAGGACGGCTAAACACGTGGCCACGTTACTTTTAATTAAACCTCAACAAACAGTGACACGTCTTTTTTAATACCTGACCTTTCGTGTTTTGATACCTGTTTATTAGTCTCTGGGTTTTGCTTTGTGTGTGTTTCTCTTCGTTGCGTTTCTTCATGTTTTGTTTGGACTCTCTCTCTGACACACATTTTAAAGGAGACTCCATCGTCTGCTCTCTCTCCCCAAATATTATAGAAGCATCTCGATCGCAAAAACAATTTTTTAAACAATCAATACTCAACCCCTGATCAAGTGATTAAAAATCTGCAAGTACATACACTGCAACGGATATTAACAGATGTTTTGACATTGAAATTTTGCACAAATTCAATAGCATTCAATAGTGGCATAAAATGGTGAAAATAATGATGAAACTTATGCAAACACACTAATTATATTTCACAATTATATGACCATATTTTAACCTCTCTTTATCCATTGGAATTAAACCCTTTCTGCAACGCCCCTCTTTATAAAAAAGTGTCCCTAACAACCTGGTCTGTGGGTGATCTCCTACCATGGCTCCCCGTTAAGTTTCTGGCCTACCAGACGCTAAGTTTGCAGTAGGCACTGCCCCAAGGTTGACCGATAAAGTGTCAGGGTGGATTATCATCTCCTAGCCAGGGTCCTGCAGTGTAGGAACAGCTCGGTGATGACAGCTCTTGCTTTAGCTCGCTGCCTACAGCTCGCTGGATAAGAGGCCTCTTGGCTCTTATTCTTCCTCTGCCATGTCAGACCCTCTTTTCTAGTCAATGTCACTCCCAGCTCTCAGTAGACACTCTAGCACCAATTTGAGGGGGCAAAAAATGGACCAAGAAGACACAGCTGGGTCTCGAAGCTGTACCTCAGCTCTACATGAGCTACAATGAACATGTCATTTACTTTAAAAAAAGAACAGCTACTGTATATAGAGTCCTGTCATGCTAATTTGATACAATGCTAGCAATTATGCAGCCCAATCTGATCAGTTGAGATCCCTTCAAAGTGTTATTTAAGCCATTTATAAAATACCTTCGGCTGAGAACAAGTAGGTAAGAAATTACCTGCTTTTGTTGCTTTAAGCCATTTATAGAGTGACTCTTTACTGAAGGTGTCACTGTAGAAATGCTGCACACAAGCTCACACACAGCCATGGAAAAAAAATAGGAGGCCACATCATTTTCTTTACGGTTATTTGTGACGTGTGTCTGTGTAAAATGTGCATATCACTGTTGTTTAATAGACTATTGACCAGACTTGATTCAAAATTCAAAAATGTAAAAGTAATACATATAGATAATTTATTATACCTTGGAAATGTTAAACACTCTTACATTATTTTACAATGCATCAGGAGTGAAGCTGCTGGAATACAGACCATAGAAAAGCTGCTCTACAAACACCACTGCACTCACAACACATTTGGAGGCGTTTCTTATTTTTACACAGCTCACACTGCAATAGTTTCAAAATGAAAAGCAACCTGTGCATTTCACACACACACACACACACACACACACACACACACACACACACACACACACACACACACACACACACACACA
>JBBPDC010134792.1:0-25181 GCA_037974485.1 Hemigrammopetersius urotaenia
CCTCGGATTCGTGATTCGTGAGTCATTTAATGGATCCGGGTGATTCACCCGGATGAGTCGTGAATCGCTCAGCTCTACTGTTCAGCCGTGCGTAAGGCATATTTGTTCGATCGCAAGTGGTGGCCCAAGGCAATGGGCAGCCTAGATCTGATAAGTAAAACTGATTTTCAGCGTGAGAAATCGGAGGTAAGGCGTGAGATGACCGTCAGATGCGTGTTGTTTTACGCTCAATGCGTGAAAATTGCCATCCCTGATTACCATTTAGTATACACTCCTTCCAGGGCTGAACTGGGCATTTTGAGCCGAGACCGGCCCCGGTGGGCGCTGCTGACGGGATTCCGCACCGGCCCCTTCCAGCTGTACTGGTGGTCATACCTCTAACTTTAGCCCCCTCTAGAGGCAGTGAGGATGAAATGCAATGTGTAAGATTTCCAATATGCTGAGGATTAAACTCGTTTCAGTCAGCCAGGAAACCTAAATAATTACAATAACATCAAAAACAACAACATCAAAAATAATAATAACACCAGAAACGACAATCATAATCCATAATAAAAATAATAAAAAAATAACAATTTGTAACACACTTTAAAAGGCATCATTAAACAGAAAACTAACATGAAACACAACAACAGCAGGTCCAACAAAGTTATTAAAAGTAATTTCCTTGCCCTTGAGAGGGACTTTCTTAATTAAAACCATTGTTGGCTTTTCTTGGATGCTTTTTCTCTTTTTTGTTTAGCTGCTCCTAATTAGAGATCACCACAGTGGATCAACTGTCTCCATTACCTCCTATCCTCTACATTTTCCCAAAGCAATCTCTCCTCTTTGACTCTCCTCTCTCACTAATTAACTCATTCCTGAAGAATTTGCATGGAAAAGATGCAGATGCCCTATATGTTACCTGGTAGAAGCTGGGCCAGCTGGTGGTCTGGTGGATGGTTTGCCCCTGTGATCGGGAAGACGTGTTACCATACAAGCGTTAGAGATTTAATGAGCTATTAAGTGATGAAACAGGGCGTTTAAAGTTAATGGACTGTCTAGAATTTTGATCTGCTTCACCACACAACCAGGAGTCACACGTGCACTTTACAGATTCTTTCATCTTGTAAAGGAAACTTGTTTTATTGGATATATTTTCATTTATGATTGTTCCCTCAACAACTTCCCCAAGTTTAATAAGAATAAAAATCAGCAGTTTATGAAATAATTAGATAAGTGGTAAAACGTTTTTACTGGAAGTGTAAATAGTTCTGAGGAAAAGAGTAACCTTTGACCTTGGCCAGTGCCCGCTGAGTAACCCAGCGTGATTGTCTGAGTGACCTGCCCGTGTGTTCAGAAGGCTGTTAGAGAAGCCGATAATAAAAAAAAGTGCTGGGTCACATTTCCCCCTGGCCTAGTTTCTCTAAATCATCATCTATGGATAATATTTCATCCCCTGGCGCCCAGACCAACCAATTTCTCCTGTCACTGCAGTTATAGGCCATCATAAGCTGTCATGACAGCTTATATTCATTAATTGCTCCATGCTGTTACCATTGCCACATGGCCCCACACTGTCAGTGTTCGGTATCAGGGTTATGGGAAAAATGTCACTGACTTTCATATGAGGTTTCCTGATGTATCACACACCATTCTCTAAGGCTTATGAACCTTACGAGCCGCCCCTTGCCTCCTACAATCCAGTACCATCTTCTTTTGCTGACGTTGAGAGAGAGATTGTTCTCCTGACACCAGGTCTCAGCTCCTCTCTGTAGGCCGTCTCGTCATCATTGTTGATCAGGCCCACAATGGTGGTGTCATCAGCAAACATGATGATGGTGTTGGAGCTGTGTCTGGACACACCGTCGTGTGTAAACAAGCATTGGGCTCAGAATGCTTCCCTGTGGTGTACCAGTGATCAGGATCATTGTGGTGGAGGTGCTGTTGATGAGAAAGTCCAAAACCCAGTTGCACAGAGTCCCAGCCGCAGCAGCTTCTTGGTAACCGTGTTAAATGCAGAGCTGAAATCCACATTATGAGGTAGAAACCATCATGACGGAATCAGGCTTGAAGAATTAACCAAGACGGGTGACTGGAATTCCGCTGCATACATCTTCAGACTGGATGATCAAGGAGTACTTGAATCTTCTTATTTTTCTACTTTCAGCTGCTCCTAATTAGAGATCAACACAGTGGATCAACTGTCTCCATTACCTCCTATACTCTACATTTTCCCAAAGCAATCTCTCCTCTCTGACTCTCCTCTCTCACTAATAAACTCATTCCTGAAGAATTTGTATGGAAAAGATGCAGATCCCCTACATGTTGCCTGGTAGAAGCTGGGCCAGCTGGTGGTCTGGTGGTTGCCCCTGTGATCGAAAAGAGAAAAACAAATTCACACTGTTCACACTTTGTGCTCTGCTGTGGGGTTTTTACATGTGACAAATGTTTCACATTCTCTTAGAAGTGCAGAGTGATTCTAAGGCTGGAGATGACAGAAAGGAGAAACATATGGTTGTTCAGGTCAAGAAGAATCAATATGGGAGATGCTAAGGCCCTGCAGACTTAAAGTACTGTAGACTACGGGATGTGCTTTCATGGCTGTGACATCATAAAAGCAATGAATGTTATGCTTTCAAACATCAACAAAGTTTAACGTTGATTTTCCAGTAATATGGCTCTTTTAACTTACCTACTAATTTCATTCATTTAAGTATTACTAAGTTCCAATTTCCAAGGCCATGTGACATGACTGTGTGTGTGGTTACATGTCCAGGCGGAGGCCATGAGTGTATTAGTAGGGATTAAAGCAGAAAAACATGTAAGCTCTCTCAACTCAGGTCAGGAACACACATTAACAGAACTGCTCTGACTGCAACAGGTTAATTAGCTCTGAACTGACCCAAAAACCTCTTTCATATCTCTATATAACACTAGCATGGTTAGATCTGTTAAACACCGTATTTACACAAGACGTAATGGAGCAGAAACATGAGCTACTGAACACGTTTTCTTGACTGAGCATCCACAGGGGATTTTCTCTGGATGGAAAAAGACTCTCCCAGCCTCCCCCTCCCCCTCCCCCTTGCTGGAAGTAAGATAAGAAAGTGCAGCCTATTGGAGATTAGTATAAATTGATCTAGGATTGATCCTAGAAAGAGCAAGAGTCTGCAACTCTTGTCTGCAACCTCAGAGGAACTTAAGACACTTTCAGGTGTTGTCTTTTTGCTGCTCTTTGAGTTGCGATGGACTTTGCTGTGCTCCTGCACGTTTTGTTGATCTTCTCAGCTGCCAGAGTTTTGCTGGGATGTTCCTTGAGGAACTTCACTCTTCATGTGGAGAAGCAGGAGTGTGGTGGATGCATCGCCATCAACACCACCATCTGCAGCGGGATGTGCCACTCACAGGTAAATTGAAGTTTTCTTTATTTGTTTTTCATTCTGAAGCAAATGTGCTCAGCATCTGTGAGATGCTTTACCGAGGAAACAAAATATTACACAGTTCATATAATATCAAAACAAAATTATATAAACAACAATCCATATTAAATGAGCTGCCCTTTACAATAAAATTCAGTTCAGCTTTTCTGTCATTTGAGCTGTGTGATATTGTAACATTTTCTCTTCGATGTAAAATTATAAATTCTAAAGTGCACAGACAAACATTATATTAGAAAAATAAATACACATAAATAATGAAATAACAAATGAATAATGTAACTAGAATAATGTAGGGACATTAGTTTTATATCTTCACAGACAAAAATAATAACAGCCCATACATTTCTAGCTTAATATCTACACACACACACACACAAATATATATTTGTAAAAATAAACTTATTAAATATTAATTTCCGATGTTTTTTTATTACTTTATGATGAAGAAGTAAAATCCCTTGATTTAAATAAGAGAAGAGTAGAGAAAAATGAACTACTGACTAACTAATGGCTAATTAATTAATTAGTTAATATTAGTTGAATGGGGGTTATTGAATATATAAACACTACCACTCAAAAGTTTTAGAACACCCCAGTGTTTCAGGACAGTGTTGAACTGCAAGTGGTTCAAAAATGGTGAAGTTACCCAGAGGTGGGAAATAATTCTGTAGCACTGTGCAGTTCTTCTGGTATGTGCCTAGTTGGTCTTGTCTTACAACAAGATAGTGACCCAAAACACAAGTCCAAGCTCTGCCAGAACTACTTTAGAATAAAGAACAAGATGGTGAGCTGGAAAACATGCAGTGGTCGGAAGTCTCCAGACTTAAATCCTAGCTGCTTTAGGATGAACTGGACAAAAGAAAAACAACCTAGAAGTGCCGCACACTCATGGAAACTTCTGCAACAGAGTTGGGAAGAAGTTTCTGTAGAATGAACAATGAGACATTGAACCACTTGAATTTCAATACAAAAAACTTTTGACCGGTAGTGTATATACAATATTAACAGAATAATGTGCGTTTAACGGTTTTACATTTTTGTTTAAATATGCAAAGAATATATTTGTTTTCCTGTCTATTGCCTTATTTAAATAAACAAACATACATGAAATATATAAAATATGCACGTATGACTGATAGCACAGTCAACGGTGGTGTTTGAATCCGAGTCCTGGTCTTGTGTGTGTGGAGTTTGCATGTTCTCCTCATGGTGGCGTGGGTTTCCTTCAGGGCCTCCAGCTTCTCACAGTCAAAAGACACGTGCGTCAGGTGAATTGGGGATTCCCTCCATGAGGTTGTAACCATAACCAGACAGAAAGCTTAGTTCATATATGCATATTTTCCAAAGCTGTGCAGGAAATGTGTTGTACCTATATATTTATATATATATGTATATAAATACAAATACAGAGTAAATTTGTATTCATCTTTTTTTTATTTGTCAGGACACAAATCTGCGAGGTCCTGTGCGGAGGAGGTTTCAGGTTCAGAGAGTCTGTGTGTACCGGTCTGTCACGTATCGCTCAGCCAAGGTGCCTGGATGCCCCAGCCACGCCGACCCAGTATTTGTGTACCCCGTCGCCCGCTTCTGCCACTGCAGTAAATGCAACACTGTTCGAAACGAATGTGTCCATCTGCGCAGACACGCCCGCAGAGGCTGCAGATTAAAACAAATATAGACTGGAAAACAGTCCAGTCCACGGCTTCATGACTTCGCTTTTAATGAATTGAACACCTGGTAATTAATAAACATTTCCTTTCTGATGAATGTATAGAACAACCTGTCCTGACTGAGCTCTTTCCTTCCCTGGTAATTACTGAGCATTTAAGCTTTTAAGTTTAAGTTTTTTCTGCTCCCTTTCCCTTTTGTGCTCATTATGATCTTATCAGAGTTGAGTTTTAAATTTTTCCTTATTTTACTATTGTCTTTATGGTCCAACTCTACCAGTAAAACCTTTTTGCACACCACAGCTCTTTCCCAATTATCCATTTATTTCTGTAGATTTTATTCTTGTTGCACATTGGAAAGTTAATGAGTGAACAACTATAAATGGAAATATATCTAAAAACAAAAGTTTCTTTTTAAGATGAAAAAATCTGTAACATTTCATGTCTGACATCATGTTAACTGGTTGTATGTTGATGCAGAGTCAAATTCTAGACTGTCCTTTAACTTTAAATGCACTAGTGAACTGTTTCATTACTTAATACCATGGTTCGAATTACGGAGGGTTCTGGGGAGGGGGGGGGGGGGTTGTTTTTAATTTTTTTTTTTTGTTGTTAAAAAAGGCAGTACCCCCCCAAATATGGTGGGCCAATTCACACTCTGCTTAATACTTTGTTAAATATCTAATACTTGTCTGGTTATCCATGTCATAAATATATTATGTGGCTTATTGTAGGTTTTAATGACAAATAATAAAAACATCATTTTCAGGCTAATTAAGAGTTATATATTGAGTGTAATGTATTTAATATTAAATAAGAGTAACACGCAAATGTAGAAAATCTGGTAGGGTGTCTTTACTAAGCTTAAATGTTAATGTACATTCACTTTCCAATAGGAAATGTCCTTTAAAACACCTCTATTTAAAAAACAATTAAGAGTTGCACTGGAAAACATTCCCTAGTTAAAAAGTACCCTCTGCCAGAACAGAAAGTTTATTGCATTTTTTCTGGTATCTTTGTTAATCCTGTTTCTTTTTCTTGCTTGTTCTTTCATTTTTCTTGTTCATTCTTTTCCTTTCATATTTATTTTATCTGTTTCTTTCATCTATTTTTTCTTTCTTTCTTTCTTTCTTTCTTTCTTTCTTTCTTTCTTTCTTTCTTTCTTTCTTTCTTTCTTTCCCCATTTATCCCTTTCACACACTCTTTCTGTCCTCTCTTTCTCTCATCCTTCTAATTTCCTTATCTTTTATTTGATCTCTTTATCTATTTCTTATTTATCATGGCCTCTTTTGTCTTTCTTCCCTTTACATGGGATTGATATTGGCAGATACCAAAATTTGCAGTATAAGTATTGGTATTGAACAAGAAATAGTAAATGAACAAGAAATCATACCATACCCCTACAAGTTAGATGGAGCTAAGCAAGCTCTCTCTGGCATTCAGGAACTGGACTGAAGTTCTGCGATGTTGGATTAACCACCAACACCATTAGAAAGATGAATCAGCCAATCGGTTTCTGATATAAAAGTGGTTGGAGCAAGTTAATGTGAGGGCGGGAACATCACTCTGCTCCTGGAGGTTCTAGATACGTCACTGACTGTGAATAAGAGTAGCGACCTAACCAGTGTGTCTCAGATGGCATAACCAGTGTGTGTGTATTTACATGTATATGTTCATTTACCCACAAATATGATTTAAGTAATTATTAAGTATCCTGTTTTGTATATCAAAACCAAACAGAGAATTTAGGAACTGTTGTTTTTCCATTATTTTATCATTATTTATATTAATAGATAGTCTAAGCTATTAAACATATTTCTGTAAAATGAACACATTTCAGATGGTGTACAGATGATTTATAAGACAACCTAATTTTCTTTTGGATCTTCTGGTTTATCTGAAGATCTGATTATGTGAGACAGAAAGAGCATCTTAAATTGGGCTGAGACAGAAGGGAAAATTGTCAAAATCTCATATTGATGTTAAACTGAGCTCAGATAGACCTGGGAGAAATGGACTGTGTGGACCTGAGCGGTACCCAAACCATACCCAAGCCATACCTGACTCGTACTACAGCTGTTTCTAACCTGTACCTGAGCTGTACTCTTGCTGTACCCAACCAGTACCCATCCAGTACCCATCCTCTGTATATACAAACTTCAGTACGTCACAGTACACTTTAGATACAACATAGCTCTTGTACATCTTTGGAAAAAGTGCCAAAATAGATGCACTAAGCTTTCGATCTGGTTTTGATTACAACCAGATTGGGGAATTATTCCAGTGCAACTTTTTAAAGTGTTTTGTTAGTTTTAAAGTCCAGGCATGTCATTTTATTTAAAGTTATGTGAAGATACAAACATGTCGTTTCCAAGGAGAAAGTGAATTTATGTTAACTTTAAAGCTCATTTGAGATGTCAACACTCTAACAGTCAAAAGCTTTTGCACTGAGATTTTCTAAATTTGTATCTTGCCTGCATCCATAAAATGTTCTATTAGCTGATCTAAAACCCGTTGCTAAAACAGGCTAAAACAGGTTTGCTCACTTTACAGCAATTTTTTTCACTCAAATAATTAATGTTTCCAGAAGAGAAAACAGCAGATTTAATTGGAAATAAACTCAATTTCATTGTTCTAAATTCTGAATATTTTAAATAATCTATGTTGCTCCACAACAACAACAACAACAACAACAACAACAACAACAACAATAATAATAAATAACAATGATTATAATATAAACCACAATAACAACAGCAGCAGCAACAAACTACAACCACAATAACAAAGTAATAATAATATAAACAATAACAATAACACCATTAATACTACTACTAATAATAGTGTTAGCATCATTCTAGTAAGTAAACACTTTGATTTGAAATCAAATCAGCAAACAAATAAACAAACTGACAAATCTGACCTTTTCTAAACTGATTTTACTTCCCTGCCAAACTGAACAGTGTGTTCATTAACTCATTTTCACCACACAGAGACTTCAAGTTTCAAGCAGGGCTTGTCTTTAGCCTCCGCTGCTCAAAAGGACATGCGTCAAGACTCTTCTCAGTCTTGGCCCCCCAGTGGTGGAACAAACGCCCTCTTCCGATCAGATCTGCATAGTCCCTCGCTGTTTCAAGCGTCGCCTGAAGACCCAAAGAGCATATTGGCGACTAACTATGTCTCTCATTCTGCTTGCTTATTTCACATAAAAACCTGCCTTACTCGTCTTAACTCTTGACTTTTCTACGACTAGTGGTGTTCAGGTTTTGCTTGACTTGTGTTGGTTAGGTATTATTCAACAGGTGTTTTATAGATGCACCGAATGTGCAGTATTTCAGTTAAATGGACACAAAGAAAATTTGTATTCTTCTTTTTGTTTATTTGTCAGGACACAAATCTGCAAGGTCCTGTGTGGAGGGGGTTTCAGGTTCAGAGTGTGTGTGTGTACCAGTCTGTCATGTTTCTTTGGATTTAAGCTGGTTACAGGTTACAGACTATTTGAGTACTATTTGAGTACTGATGTACGTCACTCTTGATATGAGCACCAGCTAAATGGTGTAAATGTAAAGGTAAATATACTTGTATGTGTGTGTGTATGTGTGTGTGTGAAAGAAGTATTTGATCCCATGCTGAGTTCGTATATTTACCCTCTGACAAAGAAATGATCTATAATTGTAATGGTAGGTACATTGTGGCTGTGAGAATAACAACAAAAACCTTTAAAAACCCAGTGCACTAAAGCCAGAGATTTATGTGCATTGTAATGTGTGAAATAAGTATATAATCCCTTCGCAAAAGTTGTCTTAATAATTGGTGGTAAAACCCTTATTGGCAGTCACAGAGGTTTGACTTTTCTCACCAGGTTTGCACGCATGTCAGTAGGGATTTTGTCCCACTCCTCTCTGCAGATCGTCTCCAAGATTTTTACATGGTCCCGTCCATCGTCCCTTCTATGCGGTGAAGGTGTCCTGTCCCCTTAGCAGAGAAACACCCCCAAAGCTTAATGTGTCCCCCTTCATGTTTTCAATGAAATACTTCTTTCCCTCACTGTGTGTGTGTGTGTGTGTGTGTGCGTGTGCGTGCGTGCGTGTGCGTGTGTGCGTGTGTGTGTGTGAGTATGTGTGAGTGAGTGTGTGTGCGTATGCCTGCGAGCGAACAAGGAGCACAGAGAGAGAGGATTTTTTGGGAGTGGAGCACAGGTCTATGGCCGTGCCTCAGCTGCAGGGTGTGTGTGTATACTTGTATGTGTGTGTGTGTGTGTGTGTGTGTGTGTGTGTGTGTGGGGCTATATTAAGGTGCTCTGCTTTCACACACTCTGCTACTGCTTTGGCTTCTGCCTTGCGCACATACACTCGCCCCGGCAAACACACACCACCAAGCAGCACTATGGCTCAGCAACCCATCAGGTACGAGAATTGCTTCGAATTTCATACCAGTTTCATCCACTCTGGTTTTTTAACTAATCCAGATTAACAGTTTTTAGTTTTTACCGTTTTGTAGTCCCTTTGCTCCATTTGCTGCTGATCTTTACCTTTGTTTTGAGACCTGTCCTACTGTTTTTAGCCCAGTTGGACTATTTATTCCTGTTACACTGTGTTTATTCTAGAACTGTTGTTTTAGACTAGTTTTCCTTTTTACAGTTTGCTAGTCCTGTGATACTGCTTTTATTGTAGTTGTACTGTTTTTTAATCAAATTCAACTGTTTTTCATCCAATTCCACTATGTTTAGTTTACAGTCCAGTCCTGCTGTTGTCAGTACTTTCCTATCATTTTTAGCCTGGTTTATTTTTTAAAACCCTGTTATGTTGTTTTGATTAAAGTTCTACTGGTTTTAATATTTACCTGTTGTTTTTATCCCAGTTTGCATCTATAGATTTTAGCCTGGTTTTACTGCTTTTGATTCAGCTCTCCTATTTTTCGCATTACATTGAAGGCTTCTTTGAATAGCCTTTTAACTTCTTTAGATTAATATATAATTTACATTTAAGGCATTTGGCAGACACCCTTATCCAGAGCCACTTACAATCATTAGTAACAGGGACAGTCTGAGGGTTGCAGGGGCAGCAACTGAGGGTTAAATGTTTTGCTCAAGGACACAATGGTAGAAAGTTGATGTTTGAACGTGTGACTTTGTGGTGTTTCACCCACTAGGCTACTACCTATACCTATAATTACTATATACAGTAAATTCATATCAGAAAAGTGAGGCAGATGCTCATGTGCAGAAAATATTGATTTATTTCTCAATTCTCATAACCTTAATAATCCACTTCTATAAGAATCACAAAATCTTCACACTTTGGAATAAAAAGAAAAGGAAAAATGCAAAAAATGGACATTTGAAGCCATTGGCTGCTCTTTATGTAAACATAAGGAAACGCATGGTACAAACAGCCCAGGTGAATACATTTAATAAAACACGTTTATATGGTTGTGAAGTTGCTCTAAACTTGTCATAAAGCAGCTGAATAGTTGTGAAGAAATTGTGAAGTGGCTGCGACGTTGCTATCTTGCTGTAAAGTTCCTCTTGTTAAGTTACTGTAGAGTAGTAAGATGTAATGTAGTTGTGAAATGACTGTAAAGAAGTTTTAAATGTACTGTGAAGTATCTGTAGTTGAAAAGTTGGCACTGGAGAGTCTAAGTGTGTAATCAGGTAGACATTTGATATAAAATCATTTTTCCTCTTTTCTTCTTCAGTCTTCCCGCTAAGCTGATTAATGGTGGTGTGGCCGGGATGGTGGGAGTGACCTGTGTGTTTCCCATCGACCTCGCAAAAACCCGCCTGCAGAACCAACGCAGCAGCCAAAGAGTCTACAGGAACATGTAGGATAACACTCAGCTACACGCTAACACTGCCCAGGCTCACACTGGCTTTCATTATTTAATGACCTAACTATAAGGAATTTTTTATAGTAGATGTCATTTTTATAATATGTATAATTAAATGTAACAATGTAATACACATACACACAAACACTCATACACACTCTCACACAAACCCAGTCTTTTCTCCTCTCTCAGATTCTCTGAGAGGTGCATATAATAAACATACAATCTCACACACTCTTCTCAGTGGTCAGTATCAGAGGGGTGTGTGTGAAGAGCCGCAGGCTGACGGTTTGGCAGCTGCAGAAAATCCGCAGAACCTGTTTTCCCACAATTACACTGTTCAGAGTGGCTGATGAAACACTTCTGCTTATGCCAACATACCACCACTATATGTCTGTATGTGTGTGTGTGTGTGTGTGTGTGTGTGTGTGTGTGTGTGTGTGTGTGTGTGTATGTGAGTGTGTGCGTGTGTTTGAGGGTTGCTGACAGCAATCCTGGAGAATTAGTTTAATATTAATTTACATTATTTTGCATATTTTTTCTACAGTACCTTTAACTGTTACACTCAATTACCCTTACATTTACACGATTACACTTACTATACTATAAAGTGTATGTCAATATGTATGTGCATGTGTGTGTGTGTCTATTAGATAATGCCTCATGCATAATGTAATGTTCTGAATGGTGTTTTTTCAGGATGGATTGTCTGATTAAAACGGTCCGCTCTGAGGGCTATTTTGGAATGTACAGAGGTAAGAAACACACACACGTGCATATATGCACATACACATACACATACTCACACACTTTTTAAACACAGATTTTTATTCTGTTTTCTCCCTTTTTAAGCCGGTAATTTGAATATTCTTTTCTTGTGGAGATTTAAACAGAATGTCTTTCTCTGCAGGTGCAGCAGTGAACCTGACCCTGGTGACACCTGAGAAGGCCATCAAACTGGCGGCAAACGACTTCTTTCGCCACCGGCTCAGCAGGGGAGAGTGAGTTCATTAATAATAATAGCTGGATTGCATTTCTGTGAGAAAATGACTGAAAGTCTGATTTCATAGCTGCTATATGTGGAGACACACAAACTTTGGTTTTATGGTCAAAAACCACTCTTGCCACAATACACAGTGAAAAACACATTTTTTGTAACTATTTAGAAATATCTGTAAGACTGATTGTTTTCTCTACGTTTTACCGCAAATTCCAGCAATTAAAATAATAATAATGATAATCAAAATAAAGCTGAAGAACAATAGCAATCACACTAATAAATAATAAAGGTCTTGTGGAGCAAGTTTTGAAGGAGTTTCTCCTCACAGGTCTAAACTGAGCGTGTTTAAGGAGATGCTGGCTGGCTGTGGAGCAGGAGTGTGTCAGGTGATCGTCACCACGCCTATGGAGATGCTGAAGATCCAGCTTCAGGATGCAGGGAGACTGGGTGAGATTACTATTAATTACTACACTTCTTACTAAATACACATTACTGTACTCAGATCAGCCACAGCATGGTACACTGACAGGTAAAGTGAAGGACATTGATGAACTTCCCATGGGGGTATATTGAACAGTCAGTTGGTGATTGTTATTAACCCTTCAGCACAACAGGGTTGCACCACCTTACCACTTTCTTTTGAAGAATGATGGAACGGCCAACATTCCAATCAACAATGATAACATTATGAATTAAAAACAAAAGAGTACGTCAGTAAGAAGGGCGTGAGAGTACTGAGAAAAGACAGAGGAGGAGGATCTCATGCTGGGTTTTGAAGGATGAAAGTGAAGAGCAGCCTGGAATTATTCTACAGTTTAAACATTCATTATGTAATTAAAAACGTCTCTTGTCATAACATTTTGAGGCAGTCAGCTCAGCTGCAGCCTACTTGTAACTCTGCCATTGAACTGTGACAGCATGGGTACAGCTCGGGTATGGCTTGGCTACAGCTCACTTTATTTGTGATGGAAAAGCATTTTTTCGTATTACGGATGTGGTTATCTTGTGCCAGACATACATTTTCAATCAAAGAAGTTCTAAAAATGTTCAGAGCAAATAAGGTCATCGTTTTTCTCTACGTTTTCCACAGTGGCCCAGAGGAACTTGGCAGTGGTGACCTCAACCACAGGTGGTGGCAACACCATGCTTAGCTGCAGCTACATCCGTCCAGTTTCAGCCATGCAGATCACTCAGGAGCTGCTGAAGACTCGGGGCGTCCAGGGCCTCTACAGGGGGCTCGGGGCCACTCTGCTGAGGTGGGATTATCAATTTGGATTATCAATTTTCCTTTGGAAGCATTTGCCTTTCACTCCACAGCGTACAATCTCCTTATATGGTAAAAAAAAAAAATCCACCCTTTCAACCTCAGTGATCTGGCCCCTACCACAGCAATCTAAACTACCCATTTATCCTACAGTAATGTAGTCCTGCCTGTTTAATCTACACTTGCACAACATTCTAGCTCACACACTGTAGGCTCACTGACATATCCAGCAGTTTAGCCCCACCCATGCAGTCTCCAGCAGTTTAGCCCCTCCCATAGCACACTCACGCACCTGTTCATCCTACAAAATTGTAGCCGTTTCTATTAAATATACAACAATTTTGCACCTCCCACAGCATATTAGCCCACTTGTTCAACCTACAGCAGTTTAATTCCACCCATTCACTACAGCAGTTTGGCTCTACATCAGTGTAGCCTACCAATTCACAATACAGCACTTTACCTCCACCCATTCAACCTGCAGGAATTTAGCTCTTCCCACAGTAATCTAGCCCACTCATTCGACCTACAGCAATACGGCCCCTCTCAAAGCTATAGGGCCTGCCCGTTCTGCCTATAGCAGTTTAGTCCCACCCATTCAACCTAGCATACAGCTGTTTAGCCCCTCTGTCCCGACTACAGCAATTTAGCTCCTCCCACTGTAATACAATACTCCTCAATACACCTCCCACAGCTTTTTAGCTCACTCATTCAGCCTATGGCAATGTAGCCCCACCCTTTCGATCTACAGCAATTTATTCCCTCCCATATCAGTCTAGCCCGCTCATTCAGCCACAGTTGTTTAGTCCTTCCTATTCAACGCAAAGCAATTTATTCCCTCCCAAAAAACTAACCCATCTATTCAGACTCCAGCAGTTTAGCCCCACCCATTCTGTCTACAGTAATTTCACCCATCCCCCACAACAATCTATTTAATTCAGTCAGTTTATAGCAATTTAGCCCATCCCACAGCTTATTAGCTGACTCATTCAGCCTACAACAATTTAACCCTGCCCAAAGCAGTACAGCTTTTATGTGAAAAAAGCAAATCCTCCTTTTTTTTATCTGTTTATGGTTAAATTTTAATTCTCTGAATATTGTTCAGAGTGTTTTGGTCGTTGCTGAAATTGTGTGTGTGTGTGTGTGTGTGTGTGTGTGTGTGGGTGTGGGTGTGTGTGTGTTTTTTACAGGGATATCCCATTTTCTGTCATTTATTTCCCTCTCTTCGCTCATCTGAACCAGCTGGGGAAACCTTCAGAAACCGAAAATGCCCCATTTTACTGGTCCTTTGCCTCAGGCTGTGCGGCTGGATGCACAGCAGCTATAGCAGTCAGCCCCTGTGATGGTGAGTGTGTGTGTGTGTTTGGTGTAAGTATGTATGTCAGTGTAGGTCTGTATATAAACTAATTAAAGCTGATCTACGTCCTTTCAGTGGTAAAAACGAGGCTCCAGTTGCTCAATAAAAGTGCAAACGAGGAAATGTACAGCGGCGTGGTTGACTGCGTCAGGTATTGTGATCATTCTTACATTAACAGTTCTATTGTACAGTGTTGTACAAAAGTCTTGAGCCACCCCTTATTTCTTTATATGTTGCTTTGAATCACTTTGTTGGTGCAAAAACAGTATTTTCTGTCTGTCAAACTGTCTTATTTTTGGCATATTGAGTCGATAAAGTGAAAGAAATGGGAACAATTGTGCCTAGATGAATGTATTTCAACCATTCAACTTTGAACAATTTCACTGTCCTCAGTTCACTCAATCTGACCCCAGAATCTTTTCACATCAGCCTCACTCCTGTGGAATGAACAAAGGGTTAATTTTGTTCTTAACTAACTAGCAGTGATGGTTATTTTTTTGTTAACAAAAAGTAACACATGTCTTTCATAGCTGACCTAAGCTTTAGTGTCTGTTTATGTTGTCTTTGTAACTTTTGCAGGACTAATTTTGCTTTGGGGCCTCTTTGTGCCTGCCAAGCCAGCAATGTTCGCTCTGATATAGTATCCTTATAGATTATGAAGGTGGCTCTCCCCTCTGCTCTCTTTCTCTGTATTGCTTAGGTGATTCAGCCACAAAAATCAAATCTTTAAACGATCAGTACCTGGTCCCCGAGCATGTGCAGAAGTGTTTGAGAGGAGATGTGTTGTCAAAATTCACCAAGAACAACAACAACAACAATAATAATAACAATAATAATAATAATAATGTTAATAATAATGTTAATAATAATAATAATAATGTTAATAATAATAATAATGTTAATAATAATAATAATTATAATAATGTTAATAATAATAATAATAATAATGTTAATAATAATAAAATAATAATAATAATGTTAATAATAATAAAATAATAATAATAATAATAATAATAATATTACTACTACTAATAATAATTATCACACTAACATATGCCTGTGTTTTTGTCCCTCTGCAGGAAGATCATTCATAAGGAAGGTCCATCTGCACTTATGAAGGGCGCTGGCTGCAGGGCCCTGGTCATCGCCCCACTCTTCGGCATCGCCCAAGTGGTTTACTTAATTGGTGTTGGAGAATTCCTCCTGGACCAATACCCCTTCAATCTCTACTCAGCCTAAACTCTTTAATCGTCCCAATATTAAAGAGATAGTTCAGCGAATTCTGTAAATTGGATTTTTTTCATTTTCGCCAAACTATTTCTTTAAAGCCGATTGCCTACGGCAGCTATAATGGAACAATTGTCTGAATGAGGAGATGTTGTGAGATTTGTTGAGAAAATGCTAACAGTAGCATGTACAGCTGGCTTTCTCGAAGCCAAGACAGCATTGCACTTGTCAATGTTGTGGTTTTTTTTTTATTTTTGAAAAGAATCCTCAGGAACAGCCTTTGGCTTCCCTCAGTGAGGGAATGAATGTCATGTCACTCAAAATACCAGTCTTCTTTCTGTTCATCCATTTGACAAAAACATGCCTTTTTCAGTGGCCAACAATTCTGTTTAGCTGAGCCAGATCTGTTTTTGTCATCATATTTCAGCCCTGTTTAAAGGGTGTTGGGGTGGGGAATGCTGATGGACCTTTTGAAACCAGAGGTATTTACACGGTAGATTCCAAAAATCTCTCAATTTCAGATGTGTTTTTGGAGGAGTTTAGGCTTCGGGTGTGTGGAACGCAGATTTGGGGTCGTGCCACCCAGCTGGACCAAGTCAAGACAGGAGATACTGTGTTGCCTTTCATGCATAACTCAAAGGCAGACCGTCATGAAAACATTTGCTGGCATAGTCATCCCAAAATACCCACCATACCTCATATAAACAGTGCCTACAACAAGACGAGGAGGTTCGAATGTGTCAGACAAGTTTTGCTTTAGAAAATGTTTCAAGAAACTCTTGAGCGTCTTCCGTTTCTTCTTATGGTCACATGAGAGTTCATTTTTATACTTTCAGTCTGGGTCACTTTCCTGACCCCCTAAAAATAGCATTTGGGAACGTTTTGGTGAAGCAGTGTGGATATTTTCCAGCTGCTTAGCCCAAGGATTTCTGAACCAATATGAGCAAAAGCTAAATAAAGGAATTTTTCATCTGAAAGTTGTTTTTCTGTGTTTAATTCTAGAAGTGTGGAATTTATTTCGATGGGAAAATGTATTTAATCTTATGCTCAAATGAATTTATTCAGGAAACCTGCTTATGATGTTAACACACGAAAAAATGTTTTTTAACAGAGTAAGATAACTTTTCATGAAATTCATTAAATGATCTCTTCTTCACAAAAATGAAACAAAACTTTTTATAAAACAAGTTGGTGAAATTGTCTCATAGAATGTTTCATTGGCCCCTAATAAATGCACAGCGCTGACAGTTACAGCACTGTGCAAAAGTCATCCCATCTTTCTCTATATTTTGCTTCTCAAGAGCCAGATTTTCTTGTATTTTATGTAGTCTTGTGGAACAGTTCTTCAAGCTTTCTGAATTGTTCCACTTTCAGTTGGTTTCAGAGGAATGTTTATGTTTCTCAATCCCTACAGTGACCTAAACATGAATCATTCAAGCATAAAAAAGCATATCTAACTTAAGGCCTGAACCAGTGAAGGTGCTGATGATTCCAGATGATCAGGTGGTGATCAGCATACTGGTGGTGCTGAATGCTGAGTGGTTGGAACATCTTCTTCTAGGCACCTTGGATCTGTAGGCACTTTGCAGCCTGTCACAGCAAAACATTTATTCTCATTTATTTAATCTATTCAATATGCCAAAGATAAGTTTAACAGGCATCAAGACTTCTGCATAGTACTGTATGTGCTGGGACTGGGGCAGAGATGGACCTGGATTGAGAGGGCAACCCACTGAGACTAGAAAACGGACAGGCACATTGCAAAGGACAGTGTCCAGGACCTAATTCCAGAATTAATACTGAGGACAGAAAAATGGATACATGCAGAGACACATACCAGAATAGAGACCAGCACTCAGAAAGATAAAGGGACTATGACAGAAAACAAAAAGGACATAAACACAAAGAGACTATAACAAAGACTAAAACTGGGACAGCTACTACAGTAGATATCACAACAAGTACTTGGTGGCACAGGCTGTTAGGTCTAGGACAGAAACAATCATTTTGACACAGACAGTCATTTTTTAATGAGAACTGTGTCAGAGGCAGTGGCTGGGATGAGACAGAGTAAAGACTGGGACCAAGACAGTGACCAAAACTAGGACAGAGGCAAATACAGGGACGAATCCAGACAAAGCAATAAGGGCTGGGACAGAGAATGTGACAGAAACCAAGACACAGTCTGTGACAGAGACAAGAAAAGAGACAGAGACATTGTCAGAGATGGAAACCAGGACAGAGTCATGACTGGGACTGGCCTAAACAAAGATAGGGACCAAGAGAGATAAAAGCTGCAAAAGAAATTGTGACAAAGACAACAGGCAAAGTAATGTTGGGGATTTTGAGATAGTGACTGGGGGCAGGAATGGCTTATTCATGGCTTATAAGACAAAGTTGGTCATAGAGCAATTACAGCAGCAGGGACCAAGACAGAGAAAGTGAGATGGGGAGATGAGTGAGATGAACACTCGAGTCAGGCCAGAGTCAGCAGATGACGCAGTGTTGTCCAAGAACTACACCTGGTATAGTTATTTTGAATGACAGTCAAATTATACCAAAGATCTAGTGGTTTCAGAAGCTTGGAGGTGGAATGACATTTTTGGTCTCTGTGCAGGCAACTTGTGGGGCTGCTGTAGAAGCATCAGTTTCAGCTGTGAGAGGGAACACTTCTCAAGGGGACAGCACTAACAGAGAGAGATGCATAGCAGATACTGATCCAATTTCTGAGACCAAGGGTCACCCAGCGACCAAGAATCTCATATGAAGCAGAGCTTGAAACCTCCCCAATCTCACTTCCCACAGGTGAAAATGATGAATCACCATCAGCTCTACCGTTTCCCTGCACAGGGACCAAAATGTAATTTTGTCTCTGCCCAAGACAGAGACAGGAGCAAGGGATGGACACTTGGGTTGGAGAGGAAGCCAGGTCAGAGTAAAAAGCTGTGCTGGAGTTGGGTAACTATACCTTGCCTGGGCTCAACAACTTATTCTAAATTTAGTCCTATTGAAGGATACCCAACTTTCACCAAGGATCTAGTGGCTTTAGAATGTTTGGAGGTCAAAGTTGAAACATCAAGTAAAACAGAAACTGGGATTAGTCTAGTTTTTCAGGGTCACCCAACGTCTAAGAGTGTCTCATGAAGCAGGGCTTGTTACTTCATTTGTATACCACTCAGCCCGCAGATCTCACACCATAGTGATTCTTCAGCTTTGGCCTCTAAGCTTCTAGAGCCAATAAATCTTTGGCTTAAATGGGGCAAGTCTGTCTTCTGGGCCCAGAATCAACTACTAGTTTTAAATGTAGCCCTTTTGAAGGATACCTGGATTATGTCAAAGATCTAGTGGCTCAAGAAGCTTAGAGGCCCAAGCTGAAGGATCACCATGCGATGATATATGCAGGTAAGTGGTGGATGACTGGAGTGGCATTTTCAGTCTCTGAGCTGGGAAACGGAAGGGCTGCTGGTGAGGAATCCCAGATTCCTTTTCATTAAGTCTCTCTCTATTAGTGTCACCTTGAGAAGTGTCCTGGGCAAGAATCTAGCTCCACAAGGTTTGTCACAACCCATGTGTCAGAGATGCCTGGGTGTTCGTACAAGGTGTGGGTTTTTGGGCGAACACAAGAAACACCAACATGCCATGATGTCGAGCTTGCAGATTGCATTATTGCACTCAAAATCTTGGCATTCAGATGCTAACGCCATCCGTGAAAGTGTCTCCAAACTGAGTGTAGAGTGCCCACTCTGCTGAAACTCTAACCTGCTGTTTCTGCATTGCTGCTGAATAATTTTTGCCCGCAGCTGTTACCCACATATCAAATGGGAAATACGAAACTCCAGGCAAAGAAGATCTCCAGAGAGGCAATCCCTTACCAGCTGTACAGCAGCTAACATAATATACATTTACACTCATAAAGACATTCACTACAGTCAAATACATAATTTATGATTAAATTGTAATGTCTTAAAGATTAGCATTATTTTAAGCAACAATAACTGCAGATGCACTGATTTCTATGTTTGTGACTCAAAGGGTCCCATTGGTTTTCATCTCAGATCTTATTTAGGTTTTGATTCTGAAAGTATCTCCATACTGCTTTACCAAAAGGTCTGTTTGACATTATATAGATGAAAAGTAGGAATGCTTAAATTTTTTAAATGCTAATTTGCCTCATTACTGTTTCATTAAAGTAAATCAAATTTTTTACTTTCATTGTGGACCTGAGGTATTCTCAGGAGTAGCTGTAGGCCAGGCACAGTAATATTCTGAGTGCTACAGCTTAAAAATAACACTAACCTAATTTATCAGCTGAACCAGTTAAGCTTTTGCCAACACTTCCTCCATCGCGAGCCAAGTCGCTCAAAAGAGGGGAGATATTTGAGGAGTGAAAATGAGACGTCCAACTTAACATCATTACACAACTCGACATACCTTCTTAAACTTCTCTTCTAAAGCTGTAAGAGTCTATATATAATCAATTATATTATAAAGTATCATTTATAGTATGGGTTTATAATAATAATAACACTTAAATAAGAAAAAACTCTTCATAACAATTGCTGAATATCCCATGTAGGACACTGAAAAATTTCAAAGCAATACTAAATAATTCACAGTAGATACTGAGTAATTCATAGTATATACAAAATAATTAATATTAGTACCAAATAATTTATAGTAGAAACTGACTAATTCATAGGGAACTATTAATGAGATACCGAATAACTCTTAGTAGATAGTGAACAATTCGAAGATACTGCATAATGCATAGTAGTTCAAAATAGATCATGAGTAATCCATAGTAGATACTCAACAATTCATCGTAGTTACTCAGGTATTCATAGTAGAAACTGGTATGAATATTGAGAAATTGAGATACACAGCACAATAAAATTACACAGAGGATCACCACAGACTGGAGAAACTTCAGAGCAGTTTTATTTGTTCAGGTGTGATGATGTTCCTGAGAAGCCTGAAGTCCTGTCTGAACTCATTAGACCATAAATAAATTACACATTTGAACACTGAAAAAACAACAACAACAACAACAACAGCAATGTCGCTTTGTTTACAGTACAAAAATTCTCTTCATCATTTTTCTCACAAAAAACTGAACAACATGAAACTTTTTTCGTATTAAAAACTCCTACGGAAAGCCATGCAGAGAGAGAGAGAGAGAGAGAACACGCACCTAAACCAACACACACACACACACACACAAATATAAACCAGAACACTTCTAAACCACACACAGTTTCAGATTCAGCTCATGGAGACTTTTAGTACTCCAGCTCCCAAGCTGCAGTTGCACTCTGCAGAGCCAGTGGGAGGTTTGGACACAATTTGTTTTCTCCTTTATTTTCAACAGTAAACAAAAATTTAAATTTTGAATTTTGAAATGCTCAAAAAGGGGTTGGTACATTTTATACGCACTGTATTTACCTAAAGCAAATTCAAACTTTATTTATAAAATTATTTATATCCATAGCTGAACTAAATACATTTTCCTACAGTTTGGAACGAAATTCATGTATAAACTCAACTTTACATTCATATTAGAAAAAAAATATCAATCATTTAAGCATTCAATCTGAAGCCAACAATGATTTTGTTGATTTTCCCGTTGCAAAAAAGAGAATATATGCAAAACACACTTTTCAGATGGGAAATTGCCAAAAATTCCTTTGTTTACATAATGGACGGAATTATCAGAATTTGGTTCATTTTGGATGATGTTTTGAATTGTTTGGAATTAGGAAAATCAACAAAATGTGGCTTGAGCAAAGTTTTGCATAAAAAATGGAATTCTCTCTATTACAATGTCTTTAAGATGAGATGTTTAATCAGGCAAATCCAACCATTTTTGACTGGCGCTGCAGATGAACTGGACAGTAATGACGATATTTGGAGCCTTAGGCTGAAGACCACTGCTAGGCTTACATTCAAACCATTGCTAATAGGCTTTGTGTGTTGTTTGTATAAAAAAAAAAAAAATATCAAGGCACGTCGATTGATCTCAGTATAAATCAATATCAAACAGGAATGATTTAAAGTCCCGTTTAAACTCTGTCAAATTGTGTCCTGGGCGTTCAGATCGCAAGGTAATGGCCCTAAACAAGTTGTTACATATCTTGTTAATGTAGTAAATGTAAATGACCACCAAGATGCATCATGATCCCTCAAACCAAAACAACAATTTTGCTTTGGTTGCTTTGTTTACAGTAAAATTAATTAAATTAACTTTTTGAGTTGGTCTGGGACAAATGTGTGCAGATATCCTTTGTAGTGTATATGCTAATAGGACAACTGGGATGGCATTAAAGCTGCTAAAACCTTACTATTCTACCTTCTCTCAAATATCTGCACTTCCACAGCACTGTCTTCTTTTACTGATTATTTAGCTATTTTATTTTTAAACTTTCTATTATTTTTTTGCATCAGTTTTTTTTCTCTTCCTGTAAAGCACACTGATTGACCTTTGTGTATGATAATGGGCTACATAAATAAACTTGACATGACTTCACTGTTGATGCTACAGTACCATAAAACCAAAGACAACAATAGCAAGTGTGGAAGGGATGGGAGATTGTTAAAATTTACCTTGTACTAAATTGCACATTTTTACTTCTAGTTAAGAGTTAATATAAGAGCTCAGATGTGTACAACTGGGTAGGGACAGTATGGACACGTTCCTTCCAATATCTAGTAATACTGAAGTGTCCCAAGAAATAACTGTCTGTGTTTGGAACACAGGTAACAGTGCGGTTTCTCTATTGTATGTCCCACCATCCTACACCAATATTGTTATATGACTGATTCTTGCTAACGTGTGATTGGCCAAATCTCAGTGCTGTAGTTTGCCTTGTCTCACTGAATGTGTTTATAGCTGAGATGACAAATTTTACTTGTACTGGACTGACAGAATGTGGTTTAATTGAGAGAGTTTGTCTAAAGACGCAATAATTTGGTTGGATGTACATCTTGGAGATGCATGATGGACATTTTGTTTCGGTTGTTCACTGAGATCTGATTGCCCGAGACAAGACAAGTGTAAACAGGGCCTACACAAATCAACAGCATGTCACAGATATCCACAATTACACACACTCAAATACACACACAATTACAAATGATGTAGAAAATTCTGGGACATGAAAAATAACTTCAATAAAATATATTAGATTTTACGAATGCTTAAAAGGGGTAAAAAAAAAAAAAGATCACTGTTTTAATACTTGAATGGATTAAAGGTCCAATTTGTTCCACCAAGCAAAAACAATTTTAGCCAACCCTCATTTCTTTATATTTTGCTTTGAACCACCTTTTTGGTGCAAAATACTATTTTCTGTGTCTTATCTTTCGCATTCTGAGCAGATTAATTTGAAACAAATGGGAACAAATGTTTTACTGCAACATGCTGCAAAGTGGCTAAAGAGACAACGTGCAAAGATAAAGGTGTTCCACCCACACAGCATTCAGCACCACCAGTATACTGATTACTGCCTGATCATTTGGAATCATCTGCATCTGTGTGGCTAACAAATAAAAAAAAAAAAGACTCCTCCGACTTTGGTCAGGTTCAGAGACTGGACTGAAAAAAAGTCTTTGAAAGTCCTTCAGGAAGCCTGGAGAACTGTTCCTCAAGACTACATTTAAATACAAGCAAGTCTGGATCTTTGGAAGCAAAATAGAAAGAAATGAGGGTTCAAGACTTTTGCACAGTACTGTAAGTTGGACTTATTTGGTCTAGGTCAGTAATTTACAAGAGCTTCATGAACAAAAAAAATCCCTTTGTTTGGTTAATACCACAACACACTAGGATACATATGACTGTGTCCTAACTGAGCTCCGCACGTCACATGACATGAACATGACACTCAGACATACATGTTCAAGACTGTCAACACTCAGGCGAGCTCCACCAGCTCTGTCCAGAGGAAAGAAACATTCAGAATAAGACTTTTGTCCAGGCTGTTTCTCCTAGACATGACTGAACGCAATTTAACATAAATATATATTTTTTTCTCGCACTTCATAAATTCTGCTCCTGAGAAAGAGCATTCCTTTAATCTCAGCCTGATCTCAGTTCAATATCTTAAAATGTTTTTCTCACTGCTCTGATCTTTATTTATCAGATCTTCAGATATCCAAAAATCCAAAAGAAAACTTGGTTATCTAATAAATTAGTAGTACAACATCTGAAATTTGTCTTAGTTATCCAATTCAAGTGTCAAAACTACAAAAGTCAGACAGTTTTGAGATCCATATATAGAGAAGAAAAAAGAGAAGAAAACTGAGTTAATGAGAAAATAACTTTTCATTTTTCTTTTGCCCTTATTTCTCCTAAAGAGGGGTTAAGAGAAAATAAGTCAAATAAGCTCCAAAGGAGATGGTTTATTTTTGATGAGGTGCCGAAAACTATGCAAAATCTTCCTCTGGATTGGCTGGAATCAGGGGAGAATGGGTTTTTGATCTGAGGACACTGGGTGGTTCTTGTATAAGAGGATAAACTCTCATAAGGCTGTGGTTGGAACTGTGTGGAACGATGGACAAAGAAAGTCCATCACACTGGGAAGTGTAAACACCTAAACAATGTTATTATTTGTTCAAGAAACATGTCAATGTGTAGCATTGTGTGTAACCTTTAGCATGTTAAGATGTGTGTTAGCAAGGGTGAGACCAGGTCAGCATGTGTAGAGCTATGTTAGCATATATAGAACTATGCATGTAAAGAGATCTATTAGCGTATAAGTAACCATGTTGACATGTGTAGAGCTAAGTCAAGACATATAGAACCATGTAAGCTTGTGAGAAGACACAATGTGCAGAGATATATACGGACTATGCAACTATGTTAGCATGTATACAGTCATGTCTGCATGTATACAATCATGGTAGCATGTGTATGTAGCCATGTTCACATGTACAGAAACATGTTAGCATGCAAAAAGATAGAATAACATGTGTGTGGCCTTGTTAATGTGTGTAGATAAATGACAGCATGTGTAGAGCTATGTTAGCATGTGAAAAGACATGGTAGTATGTGTAGAACCATGTTAGCATGTGTAGTGATATGTTAGCATGTAAAGAGCCATGCCTGCTTGTGTACAATCATGTTCACATGTACAGAATCATATTAGCATGCAAAAAGATACATTAGCATGAATGTGACTTGTAAGCATGTGTAAGCATCTGTTAGGGCAGCGTTTCTCAACTCCAGTCCTCGCGCCTACGTGGCTAATTAGCTAATCAGTAGCATCAGCTGTGCTGTGGGTCGGGAAAGTCAAATCTGTGCAGAGTGGTGGGGCGTGAGCACTGAGTTATGAGTCCCTGCAGAGCACAGACCCGAGTGGGCGGATTTCAAGCAATGGAAGTGTATTACAGTGGGCGGTTTCAAAGCGTTCTTCTGATTGGC
>JBBPDC010135837.1:0-7500 GCA_037974485.1 Hemigrammopetersius urotaenia
TGTGTGTGTGTGTGTGTGTGTGTGTGTGTGTGTGTGTGTGTGTGTGTGTGTGTGTGTGTGTGTGTGTGTGTTCTCGCCCGAGTGAGTGTGCATGTTGGTGAGTAATGTGCATTTGTGCGTGCCTGAATTTAGGATTGCGTTCAGTTTGTGTGTTTGTGGGCCCTGTGCGAGGTCAAGGATGCTGCCGTGAGTGTGTTTGGCAGGTGTTACAAGCCTGTAGGGCAGTGTGTGTGTGGGGGGCTGTTGCTGTGGGCTGTCATATGAGGCACGCTCCAGTTACCCCCACTCTGCCCTCGGGGGCTGAAAGCAAAAAGAGAGACCCGGATGGAACAGGGCTTTTTTTTTTTTTTTTGCTCTTTATTTTACACAAAAAAGCAATTTTGCTAACAATCCAAACCCCAGTGAACCTACATGTGTCTTCAGGGAGTAATATGTAAAGATGATGGTTAAAAATTGGTAAATCTGAAAATTGATGATTTCTTTGAGGACTATTTTGCCTTAGAACACCCTACATGTATCCCTCCATCATGCATGGATAAAAAAAAATAGGTCTTGGGCCGAAATCCCAGCTCAGAAAATAGGTTTTAGGCCAAAATCCCATCTCAAAACAATCACAAAACTGTATCTCAGGCATCAGGCGGCGTATTCATAACTAGGACTGAACGTTACCTGCAGCTTCACAGTTTAATGCAAGCATCATGATTGGATATGATACAAGACCAAACATGCCAGATTTTGATTGTTTGGTCAATGTTTGCTTTGAAATGTGTTTGGGAAAACAACAGAACTATTGAATAAAAAAGTTGGGAGAGAACAATACTGACATTTTTGAAATAATATTGACCTAGTCCAATGAATAAATAATGCTGGGGAGCTGCTAAGAATATCATTAGAGGTGCGGTTCACTCCATGGAGGCGGTCAGAGCACAGGACAGAGTTATCAGAGACAACTGTCGTCAGTGTTTGTGCACAGATGCTCGTGTGAGAGAATCTGTGGTGGTAAATTCAAAGTGTAAATTTAGAAAAAGGTTCCGTAAAATGCTGGTCATCAGCTTTAGAACAATATTTAGATTAGTGCAATATTACAAACTGATATTTGATGCCATTTGTTATTGTAGTATTTATCGCTTCAATAAGAAGCAGAACGTTTAGTCAGTGTTGGGCTATTCATTTTATTGCATTTTATTTTTTTTATAAAAATCTCAGATATCTGGTTATATTGGTTGTATTGCTTATATTCTCCCATTCAATTGAACAAAATGCAGCATGTACTGTATATCACTTGTGCGTAAAATCCCATATAAAAGTACATTCATAAATATTCAACCATCATTTTTTTTGTAAATGAATTAAACACTTTGGACGTCTGGTTCCTTTCACCAACACTGTGAACAGTTTTTTTTTCTTTCTAGAATGGAGCATTTCACATGAATTTATGAGTGACACTCTTCATCTTTAACCATTTAACTATGGACAAACATCAAAAATGTCCTCTTTGAAGTCACTGAAAGTGACCTAAAACTAAATATTCTGTTTGTTTCAAACGTATAACTGCTCACAGCCTTGTAGGAAAATACTGTGAATTATAGAACTTTGGTGTTTCTTCTGAGCTCCAGACAGAGTTTACCACCACCGTATGCAATGTTGTAAATACCATACTCTCTATACTAAAGTAGCCCACTCTGATCGGTGTTGTTATTGTCGCGTACGTGACAGTATGTGGCTGTGGACGCGGTTTATGTGACCTGCACAGTTTAGCAGCACCAGTGCCGTTTAGTGTACTCAATTTAACAGCACGGTTGAAAACATTACTGCCCGGTCATACAGAATCATGTTGCTGCACTTCTGGCATTCTCCTTTATAGGAGGTTTCATCACCAGACTAATCTTTAAATGTAATATCCTGGACGTTATTATCTGTAATGGAATAGCGGTGCACAATCCTGTTTTTTCCTGCGAGGGTGGAAAGGGGGGGGGGCCTTGGACGCCTGACCTTGCAGATACTCTGCTGGTTCAGCAGCTCGCTCTCCTCTGGGGCTGGTGCTCATGGGAAATGAAGTCCCGCTGCCACACCAGTGCACTCTCAGGGTTCAGTATTCAAGAACCAGAGAGTTGACGTCACAGTGTATGGTTTAAATGACAAGAGTAGCTCGGAGATACGTGTTACAGTAGTGCTGGGGGGGGGGGGGTTCAAATTCTGTAGGCACTTTGAGAAGTGCTGTATAAATAAAAGGTTATTATTATTATTATTATTATTATTACAGTAACCCCCCGCCTTAACTCGGATCAGCAGTCGCGGTTCCAGTACATCACGGATTTTCAAACCTCCCGCCTCAAAGTACGTCATCTATTTCTCCTTGCTGCTGATTGGCTGCTGCCCTTTGACACAGCTGCAGTCCAGAATTTCCCCCGTGGAGTGTCTCATGTTCTTGTGTTTTCCGTTTTGTTCTTCTTAAAGCCCTGTATTTTTATTACTGTAAATTAAATGAATTTATTACTGTTTTTACCTGCTTATACCAAAGAAAACGAGTGCGCAATGAAAACACGCATGCACGAATGACCAAAATGTTTTTGTTATGAAATGAATTTTTCTTATAAAGCAATACCAGTTTATTTAAACTAACCAGTGTTTGGAACAGAAGATATAGCTGATGATGGACTTGAAAATAATGAGACACAAGAACTTTTGCTGAGAAAAGGAGCCGTGTCTGTTCTCTGGAGATACTGTGGAATTAAAAGGTCGGACAGAGACCAAAAAACTTTTTTTTGCAAATGCAAGACGGCAACACGAGCAATTTGTTGCACCACCTTAGCCGTAAACATGCTTCAGGTAATGCTGGTGAAAAAGCAAAAGCAAGTTCAGTCATTTCATCCAGTAAAATATCGTAAATGCTCAGTCATACTTAAAAATATAAATAACAAAAAAAAAGTTGTATACCATGAAACGGTTATAATTTTGAAAAATACAGTCATTAAAATGTTTGGTCATACCGCCCAGCTCTACTTGACAGTCCGGCTGGCTATGAGGTGAAGTGGCAGAGTGGACGTACTTGAGGAAGAATGCCTTTTTACTGCCTTACACAGAGCTGCTACAGTGTGCTGATCCAGTCATACGGTCATAAACAGTTATAAAAATGATGAGTTACTCATATATTTTAGTTTTTACATATTATTTGCATACAAGTTGTTGTTAAGATTGTGTAAACTAGCGCCACTATCCTGAAGTTTGGAAAGAGAGACTGAGTGCCACACTCTATTCATGAAAGGCTTTACACCCTTCAGTGTAGGTCATGTGTAAAATCAGCTCTTTCCAAGGACAATTGCTTACCACTCTGTGAGCATGTAGGACTCCCATTAAATCCCTCATTTCTCCTGATATATTGGAACATTGTGTGCCACCGCCCCCTCATCCCCTTCAGCACAGAACCTTAAAAGACACAGGGTGAGTTATTATTAAGGTGGAACCCTCAGAGAGACAAGCAGCACAGAGAAAAACTGTTCAGCACAAAAACTGAACCTGTACCACTATCGCACTTTAGTGTCCTTCAGGCTCAATATGAGCACATTTTCCACCCAGAGAAGTTACCCAGAGAAGATGCAGCCTCAGATCAGATAACTGAGCTGTCTTTCGCTTACAATCCACAACAAACGGTGACATGTCTTTCGTTTAATAACTGCGAAGTTAAGTGACCGTTCTTGTAATATGTGAACACACCACAGCACAATTCTTCCTCTGCATTTAACCCATTCAGCAAGTGAAGCAGCGGGCAGTCAGGAACAAGGCGACTGGGGAGCAGTGTGTGGGGCAGTGCCTTGCTCAAGGGTACCTCATTGGTGCCTGGGATTTGAACCCCCAGCCTTCTGATCACAGGGGCATCTCCTTAACCGCTAGGTCACCAGCTGCTCCCTAACTGACCTGAGTTTTAGTGTCTTAAAGGCTGTTTCTGAGCACGCTGTCTCTAGCTTTTGCCTGACTGGTGTTTTGCTCTTTTTGTCTCTGTGTGAAAGCAATAGCCAACAGAGTGTGTTGATGTCACACTGCTTGCTCAGAGTCTCTCTCTCACCTGTACGTTGTTAAGGCGGCTCGCCCCTTCGCTAACAAGCGCATTAAGGCATGTATCAGAGTTGGAACTGTGCAAATTTTTTAAACAGCAAAATTCACACATAATAAGAATAATAATCACACTATTAGGGCCCAGCAAATGTTTTGGATGGTCGATAATATTCTACTGGTGAGAAGGTGAAACAGTTAAACGGTTATAAAAGTGATGAGTTACTCATGTATGCAAATAAAATGTAAATATTACAATATAAGTTGTTGTGTAGACTAGCGCCACTAGCCTGTAGTTTAGAAAGAGACAGTATTATTGATCAGCAGAGCGATCACTGAGTGCCACCCTCTATTCAAGTGAAATGCTTTACACCCTTCAGTGTAGGTCATGTGTAAAATCATCGCTTTTCAAGGACAATTGCTCACCGCTCTGTGAGCATGCAGGACTCCCATTAAATCCAGTCAGCGCTGACTATTCACTCAGCGTTATATTATAGCATTGATTTCACCATGAGCTTCCCAGTCATGCCATTAGCTCTCATCCTGGAAGGCACGCAGCGATTCAGTGAACTTTCTCTGTCCTTGGTCATGTTTGAAGCAGGGCTTGATTTAAAAAGGTAGCAGGTGAGTTTAAATGGGGGAATTCCTGGATCTGATCACATTCATGAGTAAACCTGGGTGGTGATTTAAGCTGTGTCTGAGGCTCCCAGACGAACAGGAGCTCTCAGTATCAGAGCTGGTCTCACTGGGGACCCACAGATCCTCCAATGATGTGATGCTCTCCAGAACTAGCCTGCAGTCCAGCGATAACCTGGACGTCTGGAAAGGCTACGGTTTATTGTGGACAGAGTCCAGCTGGAAGCCTAGTGGTTACGGCCTTCGCCCTGCGATTAGAAAGTGGGTTTGAACCCCAGGAATGCTAGTGTCACCACTGGGGTAACGCTCCCCCACACACACTGCCCCTACACACTGCTCCCCACACACACTGCTCCCCCACACACTACTAAATGCCTAGAAGTTTGATTAGGCTTTGTTCTGACTAAACTCATTTGCATAAAGGAAGAGAGCAAAGAGAACAGTTTGTGCATATCATGTTTTATTTTGTCAGTTAAATATTAGGCTGTCCTCCAAGAACCTTTACATGATGTTCATTAAACTTTTGTTAACAAAGACTCTCATGTAGAAAGGTGGTTATATTAAGAGCCATCCGTTCTTTATTAGAGCAAAAATGGTTCTTCGGTGGCATCATGCCGAGAACCCTGTATGCCTCCCCTCTATTTAAGAGTGTGCAGCTGACCTGCAGAAAATATAGTTAACGCATTGAAGGCATACTTTTGTTCCGGGGGCATATTTAGGCTTTAGACTATAAAATAAATTTGCAATAGTTTTTACCACCCACAGTTTTTCACAATTCGCAGGTGCTCTTGGAAGGGAACCCCCGCTAATTTTGAGGGTCAACTGTAAACCAAACGGTGCTCAAACTGTAGATTCATGCAACTGTAAGTTCAGTTAATCACTCTGATCCCTACTCTGCTCTGGTTTTCTTATGAGAGAAGGGTAGCCGCCGAAATGTGCTGAACTACAGGCCTTAATGACCAGAGCTGCCCACCCCAGGCTGTGAAATACTCTTTGTGCTGACTGTCACCTAAACATGCCCACGGCATCCTGATGTAGTTGTGTTGGACCGGGCTGGAGATTCGGAGAAGGGGTGGGGGTTGAGAGCCAAGGTGACAGGTTCCTTTGTGTAAATATTTGCAGCGCACACAAATCGCAGCCTTGTCTAACCCCTCGTCCGCCGGTCTCGCCAACCCGGAGCAGCAGAAGTGCAGGAAGGAGAAAATGAGCGAAAATAAAGGGAAGATTTTAACCTCGGCCTGAGAGCGGCCTGGGATGATGAAAGGCTGAGGAAATCTCTGATGGTCTCCTGTTTGTGCGCTCTTCCTCCTCTCTTTTTGCGGTTGTGTGATTACCCGGCTCTGTAATTGCCAGGCAGCTCTCGGTAAAAACAAAGCCGGAGACTGTCTCCAGCAACAAAGCCTCTCGCTGTCATCAAATACAAAGAGAATCGGTCAGGGGCGCCAAAATTGTGCCGATCACCAGCTTTCTTGGGCCGGGCCTAGTCCATAGAACTCCATGGTGTCTGCAATAATGAGGGATCTGTTTAAGGCCAGCGCTGCTTCTGTCAAGCCACTCTGTTTACACTCAATATTTCACTGTATTGCCATATTGCTGCTGTTTGATTAACATGGCTTATCATTTATCTTTTATTTTTTTTAAGATCACAGAGGATCTTAAATGGTTTCAGTAAAATCATTAGATATAAACCCCTGAAGTCACCTTTACGGCATTTATCAGATGCTTTTATCCAAAGCGACTTCTATTCCCTAACTACAGGGGGCAGTCTCCCTGGAGCAACTTGGGGTTAAGGATCTTGCTCAGGGACCCCGTGGTGGTGTGCCGCAGGTAGGATTCGAACCCATGACCTCTTGGTCCAGAGGCAAGTATTCTACCCACTAAGCCGCCACCACCACCTGTCTATAGTCTTTGCCATGCCTACATTAGGAACATCAGGGTCAATGCTCCGAAACCATATGGACATTTTTCTGCCAAATGTCATTGGATCCTTTGAATTATGAGGTCATTAAGCGGCTGAAATACTAGGAGCTATATGCACGCTAATGCTGCTGCTGAACTGACCCCATAACATCATCAAAACCATTAAACATGTGGTAAAGTGGCTTTAACTGCAGTGGTATACGCTTCACTAGCTGGTTTAAGTGTAATAGTAGACTTAGTCACTCACTGTGCTCATAAAAGCATTTCATAAGATGCCCTTCAAGAAAAAAATGTAATTAGTCAATTTGAGGTGGAAAGAGTAGAGTTTGACATTTTTTTCACTTCAGTAAGAAGCATTCAAAGATCTAGACCTCTCTCCAGATGTAGTCGGTCAACCAAGAATATTTTGAGTCCAAATTTGGTCCAGATCTTACAATCATCCCCAAAGCTTCTCAACCCATGTCCAGTTGTTCGCGGAAAAGGTCCAGACTTGAAAGTGTGGTTTAGGACACAGTATGACTTACTTAGAACTGAAGAAAAGTTCACAATGTAGTTGGATCCTGCAAGCAGCCTGTGGAGACAATAGGGTTTGTTTTCACAAACTGCCAGAGGGGACCTAGAATCAGTCTTCATGACCATCGTAAAATTGTGGGGGTGGTGAGAAAGGATGTATTTACAGAAACAGTTTGGGTTGACTAAGCTAAAGCATCCAGACGTCTTGCTTTTCCACAAAACTATTCCTTTAGATGTCTGATGTTAATGTACCATTTTAGAAGGAATTAGTCATTCATAGTCCCCCATGAATGTCTTGGTGTATATCTAGTTACTTAGTAATGATTGATGATGCCGCGGTTTATGTCGTGAAATGTAGGTCTATTAAGTATTTGATGATAT
>JBBPDC010135837.1:12500-17500 GCA_037974485.1 Hemigrammopetersius urotaenia
ACTCTCAGTTTACGAGAAAAAAAAGAAAAACCTCAGCTGAATTCTCTCTCCCTCTCTCTCCCTCTCTATTTTTTCTTTATCACACTCGCTGTCTTTTGCCTCTATGCCTCTTTTCCTTTTCTCCTTCTCTACTCTCACTTTCTCTGTCCACCTTCTTTCTCTTTCTCCGTCTTCTTTCTTTTATCTATATTTCTTGCACTATAGCTCTCTGCCCCCTTCTCTTTATTTTCTCCCTCTCCTTCTCTCTTTCTCTCTCCCTCTCCTCTCCCTCTCTCTTTCTCTCTCCCTCTCTCTCTCTATCTCTCTCCTCTCTATCTCCCCCTCTCTTCTCTTCATTCTCTCTCATTTCTCTTTTTTCTCTCGCTCTCTCTCGCTCACTCTCTCTCTCTCCTTTTTTTTTATCCCTCTCTCTCTCTCTCTCTCTCTCTCTCTCATTCTCTCTTTCTCATCCTCTCTCTCCACCCCTCTCTCTGTCTGTCTGTGTGTCTCTCTCTGCCCCCCCTCTCTCTGAGTGAAAGGCTGTTACTGTCTGACTCATCGCTCTTGGTTCTGTAACTGTGACTGAGAATGGCAGGGCTCTTGTGTGTAATCTGAGTGCCGTGCATGACCCTGTTTCTTCCTGCCTGAGTAGCTCAGGCACATCCTTATTCACTTAAACTCGACTTACTAATACACAGCCAGTCACACTTAGCACCAGAGACGCCTTCTGTCTTACACACTGGGTCCAGACCATCCTCATCTGAGGCTTCCTGTGCGCTATAAAATGTAGCTCTGGGTGTTCATTGCTCTTATTTCACAATATGTGGCCCATCTTTTTTTTACAGTTGTTTTTTGTATAAATAGTACTTGTACAAGATTGTTTTACTCTTAAAAACCTGCACTGCACAGGTTTTAATATGTATTACAAACCAAAGAAGAAAGCATGTTCATTTTTTGAAATGCTAAGGTTCCCCAAATGTTGACAGGCTGTGTGTTCAGCTCCTGCAATGAAAGATTTAATAAGGCAAGCTTGCAGATTTGTCCCAGATATGTCCTGCCACAGGCAGGGGGCGCTGTGTCTCCAGGCCAGCTGGCCGCAGGCCCTCCCTGAAGGATTATGGCTGACCCACAAAACCACATGCCACCAAAAAGTGCAGAAATGTCAAACTGACCCTCTCTCTCTCTCTCTCTTTCTTTCTCTCCACAGATATTTCAAGAATTTCCTATTACACAGGTGAGTGTCTTTCTCTCCGGACTCTTCAGTGATGTGTGGCCTGGGAATATTAGTCCCCTCTCTGTTCTGCTGGGAGATGAACTAATGCACTAATATAGAAACAGTCAGTACTGGAAGACGGTTTTTATGGTGACGGTCAGTGAGTTTGGGAACTTACTCACACCCATGTGTTTCTGATCTCACTGGAGAAAATGTCATAACCACAAACATTTGTTGTAATTATACAACTCTAAGCTTTATTTATTTTTGGCCATATTACTACAACGCGCAGCCTGAATTAGGTGTAGCCTGAGGGGCTCACAGTGTGGAGAAAGGAAGTTGGTTTACACAGAAGATGTGGTGAAAAGTGGGTGTGGGTGTTTGTGTGGCCGTTTGTGTGGCCGTTTGTGTGGCCGTTTGTGTGGCCGTTTGTGTGGCCGTTTGTTTGGAGGGGTGTGTGTGTGTATTGGTTGGGTGTAGTAAAGCTGCACATCAAACTGAAGATTTGTTTTTAAAGGACCCTCATTCTGCATTTTTCTGGTTTTTGTGTTTTATGCATCAAAAATGGTCATGAATTATTATCACATGACCCCTCTTAGAATGAAACAGACCGTTCTTATTACTAATAGCTAAACACTGTCGGAACAAAACCTCATATCTCTAAAACTTTACAGAAGAAGGAAAACGCATTTCCTGCTTTCGGTGTAAGTTAATGAAGACAGTTGTGCATTTTTAGTCATTTTGAACCACGTTAGACTTCCATATTTACTAAAAGTTTGATATACATGTCTGTTTCAAAAGCACAAAAATGAACAAAACAACAAAAACGTACAAGGTTTTGTTCTGACAGCTGTATGCGAATGACAGATCCGTTGCATTTGAGTTTTTAATTGTTCAGAAAACCTTTTTCTTGCTTGTCGTAATGTGTATTACAGTGTGAACAGAATGGGGACTTTCCCTCACTGCTATTAGAGAGTGGAGCCGGCAGAGCATATGGAGTCCACTGTAGGGAATAATGTGATTATGGAACCGGGTTGAGAGCAAGTGTGTGTTTTCATCCTTGTATGTCCTTGACTGTCCCATTAGCAACATTAGAGAGGGTCTGAGTCAGGAGACACTGGCCAAGTTGGCAGTGAACCTAAATGAGAATTACGAGACGGTTTCTCCATTATTCTCCCATTCAGTTCTGCTGATCAAGATTTATTTCACATGCATGTGTTTAATGTCTATTTCTAAGATAATGTGGTGTTTGGGTGCTTTGTGTTTTTATTTATGTGCTCCTTGACCTTCTCAGTTCTGTCTAGTACCAGAAAAGGTTCTCCGACTCTTTAACAAGTGTCGGACCCTTTAGTTCTATACAGAACCAATTATATCAGGCTTTTTTTTAACGAAGGTAAATAATCTATCACTCTAAATAATCTGTTTCTTCATTGGAACTCTGACAGCGAAACCAGGAACCGGAGTGTGCTGTGGAATCAAGGATGACGTTTGGTTAGACTATGTTTCCTACTGTCATATCAGAAAAGCCCTCTTACTGAGTTAATCAGTGTCTGATTTCAGATCCATTGATTGAATGAACTGCTGCTATCTTTCTCTGTATTTGTCTGTTAGGAATCTACAGAAGCCTAAGGAATGTTAGGCTTTGGGCTGATGCAGCTTTGCAAGATACACTACCAATCAAAAGTTTGGATACACCTTCTCATTCAATGTTTTTCCTTTGTTTTTATTATTTTTCACATTGTAGATTAATATTGAAAACTGACAAAATGGTGAAGGAGCACACGGAATTATGCAGTAAACACAAAACGAGTTAAACAAACCAGAATATGTTCTGTAATATGGTAATGATGGACTGTTGTTTCTTCTTGATGAAGAACGCCTGGCAATTAAATACAATTCCAGGTTCATTCCTCATAAAAAGCTGTCCTCAGAGCAATAGGTGATGTTTTCTATATTAATCTACAATGTAGCAAGTAATAAAAACAAAGGAACTTGTTGAATGTGGATGTGTATCCAAACTTTTGACTGGTAGTGTATCTGCCAATGCTGTGCAAAAGTCTTAGGCAGCTAAGGAAATTATATTTAGAACCCATTTAGCTGAGCAGTATATGCTTTTCAAAGCATTTTTTAAATATATGCAAATAAGAATAATACAGTAAATAGTGATTTTATCTGTCTGTGTTTGTATTTTTTTTTTTCCAGTTCCAGGGCCTCCTCATGGAAGCCCAGTATTACATTGTAGTTCTTATCAAATACCTCAAATACCTGATTTGGTTCAATCGATACTTTGTTAAAATAAATCAGGAGAAACTGATGGAGTTTCACAAATCTGTGCAAAGTCTGGAGATCTGGGAGCGAACCTGTTCTTACCAGCTCAGAAAACCTAATACTTTTTACAAACAAAACAAATCTTCATATTATTTAATGCTTCCTTGTTTGTTTGCGTTTATTCTTATGTAAACCTGTTTATTTGATGGCAGAAAGTCTATTACTGATGAGATAAATGACTTTAAACAGTTTGCACACTTCTGTATTTCTGCAGATGCAGTAAAAGCTGAGGATGTTTATCACAATAAGGAAGAATTACATTACCAGACGCGTGCAGAACTGTGATTCTAAAGATACAGAAAGATACATTAAGATTATGTTGCTGTCGCAGTATTGCTTATACAGATAAAAAGCATTCGAGAAAAGACAGGCATGTGTTAATTTTGGCCTAAATGATCGAGGTTTGTCTCGTTAATGCCTTGATTCATCCAGATAATAAAGAAATGACTCATGCATTTTTTGCTCAAAGCTCATTTGCAAACTATTGTGATATCAGTTGTGCAGAGGCTGATGGGCCTAAAACTGTTTCTAACACTCCTTTTAGATCAACATCTGTATCGTTAAGTACTTGATTGGAGAAATGAGCATTTGGCTTGCTTTATAAAACCATTTGAAGATCCTGTGCGTGTGTGTGTGCGTGTGTGTGTGCGTGTGTGTGTGCGTGTGTGTGCGTGCGTGTGTGTGCGTGCGTGCGTGTGCGTGCGTGCGTGTGCGTGCGCGCGTGTGCGTGCGCGCGTGCGCGCGTGCGCGCGTGCGTGTGCGCGTGCGTGTGTGTGTGTGTGTGTGCGCGCGTGTGTGTGTGTGCGCACACATTAATTGCTCTCCTTACATGAAGATCCATGTGATGGTTGCCGTGGGGGATACTGATTAAGACTTCAAAAGGAGCAGCATAGCGGTATGTAAATGACTCATTAACTCAGGGGTAACCACATCATGAATCCTCCCTCTTTAGTTGTCCATCTCTCTCACTTTCCTCACGGTCGCAGTCTCTCTTTTTAAGTTTACGGCATTAAGCAGACACTGTTTTCTAGTTAGCTAATGGGTGTTTCCACTGACTGGTGCCAGCTCAGTTCGTTTCAACTCTACTCGCTTTTTTTGCTTTTCCATCACTAAAATCTTGTTCCTGGTACCCGGAACCATTCTTGGTACCACCTTGGCCGAGGTTCCAAGCATGCTGTACCAATTCTAAATGATGACTGGTACATATTGGAGGTTATTGATTGGTGGTCGCTATGGTTACGTCAGTGTTGTTGACTCAGCGTTAGCATTAGCGTTTGCCAATTGGCACCAGACTAGGCTTAAAGAAGCAACATTAGGCTAAAACCCCTCTGATTTCATCCATGCTGACGATTGTAATGATGCCGGGTTGTGTACCTCAGCTTAGAGCGCTCCGCTCTGGCTGCTGCTCAGAATGTTTGGTCACATTAGCAACCAGTTGTAGTGGAAAACTGTAGGTCCGAAACAAAACTGAACAGGGTAC
>JBBPDC010135837.1:22500-25144 GCA_037974485.1 Hemigrammopetersius urotaenia
ATGTATAATTTGGTTTTATGCATAATTGCATGTAATTGAAATTCAGTGCTGATGCTTAGTCACTGCTGTCACTTTTGGATTGATTTCCACATAAGATGGTACGTAACTTGAGATAGAAAAACTTAAGAAGCCTCTTTATTGCAGCGATGGGTGGAGGTGGCCGGGGTCTGGGCTGGTATTTGATTGATTCTGCCTGAGGGCAGCAGGGTGAGGCAATAACAGCATTTCAGAGGCTACATTCTTCACATCCTTTGTAGACCAATCCAAGCTGACGGCTCTGTAGGGAAGCTGAGGGATGTCCAGTGGGCACGGTGCCACCGCAGGCCTGGCACAGAGACGCCGGACAGAAGACGTGGTCCTGTGACCGTGAGCGGGGTTCAGGCCTGATTTGCGGCCTACATCGCTTGGGTAAACAGCCATGGGCTCGGCTGAATAGGAATGAGGGGGAGATTTGCATATTAATGAGGCTCGGCTGAACTCCCCTGGCCCCTCCTCTCGCCTCTCTCTGCCTTTCTCTGGCACTTCCCTCAGAGAAGCTGCTGAGAACAGAGGCTGAGGCTGTCCTTTCTCTCTCTGTCACACTTTCTCTTTTTCTCTTACATTATCTTGTGGCACGGCACTGCGAAGCACAGTCTCGTTCTCTTTCCACACTGTCTTCTATAATCCACCTTTTAAACGTCCACTCACACTCTGAGGTGACTGTAAACGGGCTGTGGCCTCCTGCTCCTGGTTGCTTTGGCTTGGATTAGTATTCAGCTGGGCATCCAGTGGCCATTCAGAGGACAGGACAGACCAGACTGGAGAGCTACAAGGTGGATCGTCACTCAGATACAGCTGTCACTTCCGAGCCTCCTCCTCTTCAGTGCGGGTTCGTGTGTATGTGAAGACTGGGGCCTGTGCGGCTGGCGACTGGCTCTGGGTGCAGTTTAGATAAGCAGGGCTGCCCCGTGCCGGACTGTGGCCTCACGTTTGGGGCTCTGGCTCCTATGCGGGTGCGTGAGAGCAACGGCTGCTGGCCAGGAGCCGTGCCAATTTTGCAGAGTCGAAAGGCCTCTAGAGTGCAGAGGAGCGGCTGCAGTCCCTTCCCTATGTGCTGGGCAGGAGGTACTACACTTTTACCTTTATACCTTTATCTCCATAACACAAACACTCTTCTTCCTGGATCCTTTTCTTCCTTCCTCTGATCTCTTTTAGCTGTACTTGTTATGTAACACTGTTGGCTGCGTTGCACAGTTTAACCCTTTTATTATTCATTTCCAGTCGTCTTCGCATTCAGAAGCTCATTCCGCATCTACTATGAGCTTTGGAATTAAGGAGAGTCTGTTTGTCTATCCACATTTTTAAATGAATGACATTTAAATATAGAATTTGCTTTTTTACGCTTGTTTTGTTTTTTCTATATCTGATCAGATTTTCTGATTTATCCTTGATTTAACTCACTACCATTTGATCTACAGTATATCAGATCTATCAGAAATGTTAAGCAATTAATGGTAATACACTGTTCATCTGAGTGGTTTGAATGCTGGATGCCTTATAGGAATCCTAATACATGATTATGCATTCAGAAACATACATATGTTATAAGATCAATAATCTAGTAGAATCACATATATTATGTCTGTATATGAGAGTTTCAATCCAAAACACATTGCAGAGTTTTACCGCTACATTGAGATTAATAACATCTTCATTAGAGAAACAAAAATGTATTTTCTATTTTACATCAGCTGTCATTCTTTCCAGAAATGTCAAAAGTGGTCAAACAGCAGTTTGACATCACACCAAGGTGCAAATATGCCCGTCTTTCCTGTGAAAGTGAATGTAGTGTAGCTTCAAACCTTACTTATACTACGCAATGGAACTTTACAGACCGTTTTACTAACTTTGGGAGTTTTCACTTGGACTAAAATGTATGGTACCTTATTTCTGACCGTGTCCTTGGTTTTGAAAGGGTTAGTGGCTACGATCGTTTGCTGTTCTGAAGTGTGAGTCAGCGTTAGGTTGTATTTGCTTCGATTAAAGTGTCATTGATGCTTTCTGTTTGTCTGATGGTTTGTCAGTCATTGGCGTAGTGCCGGAGACAGTCTGACTTGATGCGCCTCGGCATCCGCCGCCCCCTCCATTACTGGGCCTTTGGTGCCTTATTGTGTTTGTGCTCTTTAATGTATGATTCATAACCTATAAAGCACTGATTTATGTCCCCCCCACCCCACCAGTTTATTAACAGCCTGAATTAAAGGGTGAGCATGCCTTCAGAAATCTGCAGCAGAGCCTCTTTGTTGCAGTGGTTCGTGACAGAGCAGTAGATCATTAAGTAGGAGAGCCTTGCAAAGCGCAGGGAAATTCTGTGAGCGTGTTGCGAAGCAGGGCGGGTTACGGAGGAGCTGGAGGGACGTCACCCTCAGCTCCGCTCTAAGTGTATTTGTCTGCATGCCGGCTTTGCTTGAGCAGCTGCTGCTGCTGATGTATGCTGATCCATCTCAATGGCTTATTCTACCTCAGTTTCAAGTGCCTTTGTCTGCTTGGCCAAACACATCCTCAATGGCTAAATCTCGTCAGTAAGATTCAGAGTGTGTGTGTGTGTGTGTGTGTGTGTGTGTGTGTGTGTGTGTGTGTGTGTGTGTGTGTGTGTGTGTGTGTG
>JBBPDC010136153.1:0-25128 GCA_037974485.1 Hemigrammopetersius urotaenia
ATGGTTGAAGGGTGTTTCGTCCGTTTTTATTTTATTTTTGAAATATTCATTTATCAGCCATTATAAATGCAGATACCGATAGTTTAGAAAATGACAAATATCAGCCGATAATATCGGCCTGCCGATATATCGGTCGGGCTCTAGTTTAAAAGGAGACTTTAAAACTGTTTAAAAAAAAGTTAAAAAAAACAGTTTCGTTCTTTTGAATTTCATGGATAAAAATGTAATGTGACAAATGTTATTTTGGAAAAAGGTTTCTTTAAAGACAGATTTGATCTTTTCTGAGGAGGTTTGCATTCTTTAAGCATGTGGTTCTCAGTTGCTCACCCACAGTATTGTGCAACGTAATTCACTCTGACTACCCATCCTAGCTCTGCTGATTTTATAAAACCCATCACCTCAGCTTGGCACACAATGCTCTCAAACACTCATATAACTGGATAACTACCACCACCAAGGGACTTCGTGTCAGAGCTGGCAGCATTCCCCATTCTCGTTTTCACTAGTGGTAAAAGAGAAAAAGCAACATGTAGTCCCTGTATGCTGCCAACCTCTCAAACCTGACAGAGAATGAAAATTATCTGCAGCCTCTCAACATGCCTCCTTGGTTTATCCTGTTCTAAGTCCTTCACCCATCTCAATAGTATTTGGGTTGTTAAATGTGAGATCACTGGCTGCAGGGATGTTAGATCTATTCATGCTTACTGAGACTTTGTTAAGCTCAAGAGACTCTGAATGAACATGTCTTTACTATTGACAGTGATCTTTGTGAGTCTAGCTTAGGTGTGTCTGACCACAAAGTCATTATTTTTCAACCCCATGTTCCCGCCTTATTTCTTCCAAGATGGCTACATCTGTTTCCCCAATACAATCACTGCTAGCAGATTTCATGAGACCATTCTTTCCCCACTGCATCTGCACATAGCAACAACCAAAACCTTTAACAATACATGCAGTTGACTCCATAGCACCTGTGACATTTTGTAAATTCAAGTTAACACACAGCATGCCTTGGCTGATTAAAATACAAGAAAGAAAAGACAGGCAAACTGCACAGAAATGGAAAAAGGACAGGCTAGTGGAGCCATATTACATTTTGAAAGATTGAATGTCTGTCTGCTAAAAATCAGTAAAAGAAGCCAGATCCTCCCATCCAACATTATTATAATAAACTGTCATAACAACAGAATTCTATTCAAAACCAGTGAATTTGTAATTATTAATTACCCTTTCTAATTAACCACCCATTTTCTCTCATTAAAGTGACAAACGACTTTTTGGCCACTGCTGATGCTGGTGATTGTTCTATTTTAATTCTTGTTGATTTCAGCTCTGCATTTGTCACTGTGGGTTGACAGCAGGGATTCTTTTCTAGACTGGTTTAAATCATGTTCCTTTTCCAAACAGAACTTTCCCAGTAGTCATGGGAAATGCTATTTCTTCTGTGACCCCTCTATCCTGTGGTGTTCCCCAAGGCTCTGCCATTGGCACCTTATTGTTGTGAGTATATATACTTCCACTAGAACATTTCACAAATAAACACAAAATCCAGTACCATTGTTAAGCAGATTACCCACAAATCTATAGCCCATTAAAACAGTGAAGAAGGTAATCATTTTTATTTTGTCTGGCAGAAATAAAATGCTGGATTTCCCAAAACCTTTTGCAGCTCAGTGAAAATAAATCAGAAATAATTATCTCTAGTCCACTGTAATCCAACCCCATTTTATATAAGCATCTTGGATCCCTGTCTGCAAATATCAAACCTGCTGCCAGAAACCAGGGTGTAATGTTTGACAGTGACCTTTCATTCAAAAAACAAATCACTAAAGTGGTGAAATCATGTTGTTTTTTTTATTCAGTTGCATAACATCTCAAAATTCAGGTCATTTCTCACTTGACCTGATGGTCTGGAGACGTCAACCCATGCTTATTTTCCCATCTAGATTAGATTACTATCCTCAGGGTATGTACTCTGGGTTAAGCCAAACAAACATCTTACGCCTTCACTCTGTATAAAGTGCCCTCGGTTACCAGTACGCTTTTAAAATATTTTAATATTTTACTTATCACATTTTCAGCACTTCATGGTTTGGCTCCCAGCTACATTGTCGAATTGCTGTCCTTCTATGAGCCAGTGCACAGCCGCAGATCCTCAGTTCAAGACTAAAGGTGTTTTCGATGAAATAACGGAAAATAGGTTTCAAAATACCAGGAAATAATAAAAAGATTGTATGATACCATCTGCAGTTTCAAAACAAACACATATGCATACAAACCTCTTTAGTGGACACTCCTAATACCTCTTTAATGGGCCCTCATATGAACCAATACCTTGTGAACGAGACCACAGAATCCAATATTGCTGCCTGCATATTTCTTCCCCCTCGTTCATTTCCAATGGCATTAACGCGGAGAAACCAAAGCACTAACGAAAACTGAAAGGCAGTCTTGGCACAAACACAGAAACAGGACCGTATTTATTATTCAGAGAGGCCCAGGATCTATTGATTGCAGAAGTACAGTCCAAATTGAGAGTGAGATAGAAGGCGTGTAAGTGTGAGGGTGCACTTAGAAGTACATCAAACCTGTCTTTCCCTGCCTGTAATTGCATGGCACTGTCTTTGCCACAGGCTCTCTCAAACTGATCCGCAGTCAAGGTGTCAGCCATTTTGAAGTAATATGAGCGGGCAAATTAATTAGGGCTCTGTGGAGAAGAGAACACTCTGTCTGGGAGAAGACCTACCACAGCCATTAGAATCTTTATAGACAAAAGAGAGATGATTGCGAGAAATGATACCAGGTGCACACACTTTCCTGAGCCTGTCAAATGGGCTTTCATTGTACACTACGAGTCAGTGAGTCGAACAAAATGGATCTACTTTTACAGTAAGACAACTACCTTGGACTTGAACCAGGATCCAATTTCTAATTCGAAATGTCATTTTAGCTGCTAATGGCATGAGCGCCTTCATGACAATAGAAAAAAAAGGACATTTTTTTTCAGGCTTTTTATAATTACAAGGGAAGCAAGTGACTTAACAGAAGACGATCTCAAGGTCAGATGACTTTGATGAGAGATGCAGAGCTATAACTAGACATGACATTCAAATCAAACTGTGGGAGATGATATCTGCATACGCAAACCTTCATAATCAATCCACAAAGACTAATCCTCATTGTCTACACGATGTATTCTGAATATTAATATACTTTCCAAATACATCACGGTATAATTGTATTGGATGATATTTGCATCCGAGCTGAATAGCTTTGAAATCTGCATTAATAAAGTTAATGAACCCCCCCTTCTCAAGTACTGGTGCACTGTTAAGACAAACAGCTTTTGTACAGGTACACTGCTGTTCGTCATGGTACAAACAATGTAAATGTACCTTCAAGGGTCACAGGGTGTAATTGTGTATCTAAAATGAGCAACACGAGGTGTCGAAAGAGAGTGAAACTACATATGTAACTACAGCGGAATATGACACCAATATGTTTCATAACTAGATACTGAAGACACTTTAAGAGTACTACCCCAGAGACATGACCACCCTCTGACGGGGCTCGTTTCACCTAGGAATCTTATTGGATTTGGTTCTGTTCTGCTTCCCTCGAAATTCTACCAAAAGGGATTATACACAGTGAAGATTTAATGCACCTTTTTGTTCTGTCTTGAATTGTATCACGGCACATTGTGTTCTATCAAACATTTTGTCTCGGGTAGTGTCTTATCTTGGGTCTAACATAATATGTTGAAATGGGCAACATTAAAATATTAATGGAAGTGAAAGTGATAATCTGGTCATACGTGAACACACCACAGCACGAAATACTTCCTCTGCATTTAACCCATTCACCAAGTGAAGCAGGGGGCAGCCAGGAACACAGCGCCCGGGGAGCAGTGTGTGGCGACGGTACCTTGCTCAGGGTACCTCAGAGGTGCCTAGTAGTCTTGGGAATTGAACCCGGACTTTCCGATCACAGGGCGAATGCCTTAACCACTAGGCCACCAGCCGCCCCACCAGCCATTCTCTTTGATCCCACTTTATTTTGAATGCGCCCTTCAAATTAGACAGAGAAGTTATCAAGCTGGAGAAGCTACATTGATCATCAGCAGCATTAGGGTTTAGGCTTAATATTTAAACTCGGAGCTGGGTATATGTTTAGTTTTAGGAATATATTTAACAGAATCTATTACTATTTAGGTTAATGGTCAATTCCAGTCATTAGATATTTAGGTAAAAGTAAGTTAAACAGCTAGAAAGGAAACCCATTCAGTCTAAAAAGTAATAATAAATGTACTTTTTTTTTAACCGACACTAAAACTAAAAATGAGTGTGTTTGTATTTACATTTTTACCTACATATCAGTATAGACTATGGCATGACAGTGCACCCATTACCAGTGCTGAAAGCTATCCTAGACATTTGTATTTTTCATACTATGCCCTCATGGGAATCATGGAATTAATTCTCATTCTCATTGATAGGCTTCGAACATTAGTCACTGGTTAATTTGTATACTTCTCTCTAATTACAGGCTCACTTCTTCCTTTTACTCATTATTCATTATTCTCTATTATATGTTCATCATTCACTGCTGTTTATTCATTAGTCAGTTCCTCATTCCTTATTCATTGTTCTCGATGTGTTCATATTTTGCTACCCAGTGTTGATTAGAATAGAATAGTCTTCCTCTCCAGGTTTCTTCTCTCGCCCTGAGGGATTTGTTTCTTGTCACTGTCACCTTTAGCTTGCTGTGGGTGCTTGGAGCTGCACTGTAATTAAAGCACTTCACATAAGAAGAGCATCTTAAAGAAAGCCATTATTCAAACATTCTTACTGTCCTGTGAAAAGAAATACATATTTGGCAACATGAAATATGCTTTTATGTGCTTTGTATGTGATAATGTGTTACAGAAATGGATATTTTTGTCTGATATCAGATCCAGCATTTTCTACCAAAATAGTCTTTATACCTATTTTTTGTTTTTTTCCAAGGTTCTCTATAAAGCAACCCATCTTGTCTTGCATGTTCTACCTGTATCTGTCTTTGTTTCAGATGGGAAAGTGTGCTTGTGTGTACACACACACACACACACACACACACACACATACATACACACTTTCCCTTCTGAAACAAATACAGATCCAGGTAGAACATGCAAGACAAGAAGGGATGCTTTATAGAGGAATCTCGAAAGGCATCAAAGAGTGATTAATATAATCGCTGACTCAGAATGAAGCCATAAGGAGATCTTGCTGCTTCTGCTTACAAGTCGATGGTTCCGTACCAACATCACCCACTTGCCAATTAGCCTCATTGACTCTGGGATGAAATCAAAGTTGTGGCGTGGCGTGCCTCAGCAGCCTTTGAACAACAGAAGGTAAACAGCAGCACAGGGTCGGGTCGCTCGCTCACACCGCAAAACAGGGGTAACGCTTTATTTATTTATTTTCCTCCATTCAGAGGTTGGAACACGAGTCTGCGGTTTGTGGATTTTATCCTCTTCTGTCAACACACTCTTAAAGGAATGCACACCTGGGATTTGTGTGTGTGGCTCAGTTGCTTGTCATTGCTTTTTAGTGTGAGAACTCCTGATCAAGAGACGACTGTTCCAACAAGCAGCAAGCTCAAGCTGTTTGGGTCTATAAAAACTTAACTAATTATCCAAATGAAGCCCCTGAAGCCCATTCCCATGATTAGATCCGATGCTAGAGTGTAGGACGGTGGCAACAGAATTAGGGTTAGGGTTTTAGGGTTAGTTTACAGATCACTGCAAATGGATAAATATTTCAGATTGCGAAAGATTCCAAAGATTTTATAAACAAAAACCTACGCCCATTGCTGCAGTAGCCAAAACAGCTTTGCTCCTCCAACATTAAAAGGCTAAGAGACCTTGGTTTGGGTTTGTGCGTTCAGTTGCCATATTTATGGCAATGATTTATATTTAAATGATCAGAAATTACTGGGCGGCCTGGCTGGCTTCACCAGACATTCCACTGAGGCCTAATTAGGCAAAAAAAAAGGGAAAAAAAGAAAAATCCAATATATTGCCCAAAACATTGCTCTCCAAAATAATTCCAGACCATTTCCCAAATGCTAAATTCATCAAACTTTGATGCTGGCTCACATCAGCTGTGGGTTTTTGGCCTTTTCAAAGCCTTTGTGAGGAGAGGAGATGGCCACAGCTCAGTGACATCAACGCTGGCACCACCACTCTTCACCTCCTCATATGCCCACCACCGCAGAAACACTGCAGCAGGTCAAGCCAAGCTGTGTGAAAACTAAACTGTGCATGTGTGTGTGCGAACTTGATAATAAACATTATCAATGTTGTTGATCGCCTGTGTTGGCCGATAACCTGGTTGTCGGCATGGAGGCGGCCAGATTAGACATGCTGGAATGGGGCTCGGCTGGCGTTGACCTGATTAAGGGCAGGATTTGAATATCTGATTTAAATATCAGATTTTCAGTTGACATGGCCTAAAGTCTCGGTGGTCCTCCTCTCTCATGTCAGACTTGGACCACACTGGCACGCTGCCTAAAGCTGAGCACAACCTTAATCACAATCTGAAACTCTTCTCTCGGTGCTTATGCACGCAGTGAAAAAATCAAGCCGTGATGGTAATAGTGGTAAGAGTGGAACCAGAAAGGGTAGCCAGAACCAAACCTGGGGGGAACCCTCCAAAAAAATACATAAAATCCTCAAACTCTGTTTAATACTTTACAAATACCATTTGACCAAGACTGTAGACCAGATACTTTTAAATCCCATTTGCCTTGGTAATTACAGATTAGCCATATGTGAGCAAAACTGTTTGCGATCTCAAGACTTCACTAAGACCACAGAAGGCCAACAAAACAAAAAGCCTGAGCCACACCAGAGAGTGGACTATTTAGAAGCTAAGCTACAGTGGTAAAATGCTTGCATGTTACTCTATTAGGAGCCATTATACATGCTAGATTTCTCTGTAATGCCATTTAATAATTGCATCTGATAATTTGTTGATAATAATCTGCAAATACCAGAGGAAAAGAAGGACAACCCGCCTTTGCTGCCAGTACCAGAACCATGAGAAATTGCAAATATCACAAGTAGGAGCCACAACAGAAACTTACAGCAAACTGGAGATGACTTGGCTTACCTTGACGCACGTCCCTGGGTGCTATGGCGATGGCATTCTTGGAATGCAGCTGGGTAACACAGCAGTCGTCTGTTGGAGGCAGCAGCACGCTGGAGCTGGGGTCCAGAGAGCGGTTGTGAGGAGTGGCGGGTAAGAGTGGAACAGGTGGGCCGGCATTGGGACACACGCAGCCCGTCTGGGTGATACTGCAACCCACGCTGTCCCGGGCGGAGCCCCAGCCGGAACGCAGGCATTCCTCAAACCAGCGGCACAGCACTCCACAAGTGAACTGGCTGGAGTTTTCATTGTTGATCAGCAACACTTCCACTAGCCTGAAGTCCAAAGTCTCAGCGGACAGAGGCGACTTCGCTTCTGCTGATTTCTCTTCACCCTCTTCAGAATCTCGGCCCGAGTGAGCACTGAGGCACAGCTGCACAAAGTTCTTGTCAAACTGCAGGAAGGTGTGAGGGCCAGGGACCATACACAACTCCACAGCCTCCGGATCGAGGGGCTGCTGGGGCGGGCCGCACGTTTGGTTGGCCAGGTAGTGGTCCAGAGGAAGGACGAGTGGAGAAAAGGCCAGGCACACCCCGGCGTGCCGATTAAAGCGGAAATAGAGGGAGTACTTGGTGGGGTCGGGGTTCTCCACAGTCCAGGAGCAGCCAGAGGCCAGGGCCAGGGGGCTGGGGAAGAGGTCCCTGAGCGAGAAGGAGCCGTACAGGACCCCCGCCACCAGAGAGGAGCAGGGGGCGCCCTGGCCCAGTGGCTCCACAGCCCAGGCCAGCGCGAGAAGGGATGACAGCACAGACAGGCAGAGCTGACCAGCAGTGTTCATCCTATGTCATTTGTCCTGGAGAGAGAGAAGAAAAACACTGGATGAGCGTTTTCAGTAGTTCTAGATTTTACTTGTTCCATGTATTCTTTCTTAAAACACATTAGGTCTTGAAAAGAGCGAGATAATATCTCTAAATGATTAAGTAAACAATCTAAAATGAGCTAAATGACCTTCTGACATTTGTACAACAAAGAGAGCACAGGGTCCTAAATTGTTCTTGGTTTAGATGTGCGGGTCCTTTAATCAGTATAGAAACTTTATCGATCTATCAAACTTCAAACAGTTCCTCATGCTCACATATCCCCTTTATGGAAACGGTTCTTTAAATATTCATCTCATAAAAGGGTCTTTAAGAAACCAAACCTGGTTCCTCTGTGGCATCACTTCAAAGAGCCCTTTTTGGCGCCTTTATTTTTAAGTAAGTGTAGGAAGAGCATCTTATATAACCAGGATTCACAAACCACCTTCCATCCCAAAAGTGCTACAAATACAACAGTTTAATCTTCTTCTCCCCTTAAAGAATATTGACGCTGCTGGCGTTAGCATGTCCATGGCTTGATGTGAAATGTCTTATTTTCATAAAAGGGAGAAGGAGCTGTAAGTCTCTCAGGCAGAAAACTAAGACAGGAAAGTTGGGAAACTTTGTTACTTGAGTATCTGATTCATTAAGAGATTTACATTGCTAATCCTCCTTAATCTGTCCTGTGGAGAAACGGAGGGAAGCGCTTTGTTTAATATTAATTTCATGAGTAAACAGCCTCATGGCCAGACGGAGGGGGCTGCAGAAAGCAGGGATGAGAGAGAAGATGCTGGAGAAGAGCAAGGATAAGCAGAGAAAGACAGAGAGGAAGAGCGCGTGGGAGGGAGATGTGTGTCACAAATCCGACCACTTTAGCGCTTTGACGGTGGTAATGAAGCAGAGAGTTTTTCTGTAAATCAGCCTCCTCTCTCTCTCTCTCTCCACCACCAGACAGCTTCCCCATCCATTCATTTCCCCCCAGCTGCATGCCCCGTCCTAATTCAGCTCCTATGCCTCTGCTTTCACTCTTCATTCAGCCCTGACGCACACTCACGCCAGCCTCTCTCCCTTAATTACATATGGCCACTAAGCTGCATTAGCAGGCCCCAAGCCACTGTGTCAGCTCCAGCGCCACATTCTTCCATTTTTCTCCATCTCTCTGTCACTTTGTGCCATTTTTCACCCTCCCCAGCTTTCCATATGTCCCACCCTGGATCAATAGATGAATGTGCATGACTTTGACTTTTTTCCCCCCCTTCCCCAGCCCTCCTCTAGCTTGTTTGTCATTCCACCTCACCCTCCCTCACTTTTCTTCCCTCTCAATCACTCTCGTGCTGTGACTGCCGCCACCGTCTCCTCCTTTCTTTGCTCTCTCTGTTTCCTGCTCTCTCTCTTTTTATTCCTTTCTCCCTCTCTCCCTCTCTCCCTCTCTCTCTCTCTCTCACTGCGGCCTGGCAAATCAGCCAGTAGCTATGGATCTTTATGAGTGAGAGTCAAAGACCTATGCGCTTTGGCATCTTCCATGTTCATGCACGCGTGCACATATACGAGTGCGCACACACACACACACACACACACACACACACACACACACACACACACACACACACACTCATTGTAAAAAAAAACCAAAACGCTCCTTCAAGACTTGTGGCAAACTTGAATGGGCGAACAGGGAAAACATGCACTATACCCTTTCTTTTAAGCATCTCGGGTTGCCACTGGCAAACATTCAAATATTTCAGACATTAAAAATAAATAAATAAATAAAAATGAAACCGTTTAACATTCAGCAGAACAGAATCAAGTCTGAGGCACATTTGACAAGAACTACCATAACAGAGCACCAAAAGCAATGAGAAACATGATGAGGCACAAACTGTATTATGATGAGCTAATTATAAATAGCCCAAAGTATTTCCAAAGCCCTCGATTAGCATTCAGTACACTCCTAAAAATAAAAGTCACAGAAAGTGCCTTCGAAGAACTATTTTGGCTCCCTGATAACTATGCAATGAATAAACCATTAAATCAGTTACATTATACATTATGTGATGGTTCTAAGAACATTTAAAGAAATAAGTCAGCAAAAAAATTATTGATGTAGTTTTCCACAGATGTAATCAACATTCACCCAATTTCAGTAAAATACCTCATCAGAATATCCCTCAACCTGCTCAAACTGCTTCCAGCTTTTCATTTAGGTGGACATAGTATGTGAGCTCTAAAAGTGAACAGTACTTCACAGCTATGGACAGCCATCTCAGGCACCACCACAGCTGGTACTCAAAAAGCAATCTTGGAACTTGGATCAGATTCCTCCATATTTATGATGATCATTGTCACAAAAACTGATTCTAGATGAGCACTGCTACTCCTGAGGCGGTTTGTGAAAACAGACCTTTTTGTCTAAAGTGGCTGCCAGCAGTGTTCAGCTACACGGTGAAGTTCTGTTCATTTTTATAGCCCGCATTGTGTCCTAAACCACACTGGCAAGTCTGTGCCATGCTGAATGCAGTAGATACAGGTTTAAAGAATGTATTTACAGGAGAATTGAATGATTATGTAAAGTGTTTGTTAATAATGTTGCACTAAAAAAGTTTCTTTATAGTTTCATTAAGGAAGGATTTATTTTTAACAGCATCACTCAAAGAACACTTTTTTATTTCTGTTTTATTTTGTGTGTAGGTGGTCTGGAATTAGCGGCTGTCAGGGATGGCAGTTAGAGTGAAGAGAGTTTTCAGAGGAGAAAAATAAACACCAGAGTGCTTGGAGTGGACACATTCTGCCACATGAATGTTTCGTTTCCAACTTATTGAGAGTCTCAGTCGAGGGTCATTTGGTAAATGCACCAGTAACTTCAAACGGATTGTTAACAATATACTTTCTAAAGCGTGAGAGGTGCAGCGATCAAAAAGAATAACCACAAAATCACGTCATGAAAAGGCACTTATTTATTAATTACTTCACTCTCTCACTCTTCTCTCATATATGAGCTGCCAGTCTGCCAGATGAATGCTAACTATCCTCATAACCAGAAAGGTAGGACAGGGTCCCTCTGTGCTCACCATGAACTGTTGCACATTTTCTTGGCATTTCTGGGAGCTAAAGAGAATTATGTGTCAGGGGACCAATCAGAGATAGCCCTGAAGTATGGACATTTCAAGGTTGCATTTCAAGTCCTAATTAGGCAGCGAAGGTGTTACAGTGTCACTTCAGTGTCAACAAAAACGAGAAAATGTGTTCATATACTTTATTCATTTATTCATCCAAACGCTCCTGGTCAGATGGGGGTCTCCCTAATCTTGTGTCTTGTGTGGTGGTAAAGACCTCCATTGCATGCAACTGCATAAACACTAAGGCATGGTGGCGCTACACTTGGAAATTGCTATGTTCCATTTCTGAGAAGAAAAAAAAAAAGCAAAACTACAAGAAGGGTTTTGTTCCGAAATACATCAAAGACCACTTTCAAGATTATTTTTCCCATGATGTTGAGATGACACATTATAATGCATTGTTGGTAGCCGGCTCTACATATAAAAGCAGCTATATTATGATTAACGCCATCTGTATTAAAGAAGGAAAAATATATAAATGTGGTTTCCATTGTGGCACAATTAGGACATTCATCTTTGTATTTCTCCATTGTTGTATAATAATTCAGCAGACAGTTTCCTATTCAGAGTGGAAGACATCAAAGTATATGTATGAACCATTACAGCACACAGTAAAACACATGTTAAGCTGATAAACAACAAAGAAACTGTCCGTCATGGACAAACAGTCCCTTTCCTAATGAACGAAGGTGTCCCTACAAGCAGCCGTTGAAGAGAATAAATGCACTGCTATAGATAAACAAAGAGATCAAAGAGAGGACTGGAGCAAAGATGGAGGTATGGCTTTTGATTGATTGACTTTTGAGGAATAGCAGCTGTGGGTGATGTCTTGCACTGCTATCTCATTTAATCGGCTGTGGACTTAGAAGAGAGAGTGCAAATGATTGAGAGTTGATGAAGAACTAACTAGATTTACTGCATGAAATGGGCAACTACATCACTGTTTGTTTATTCCTTGAAATATTACATTAGGAGAGCGTGTCAGCCTCCCCTGGCCCACTAACAGGTGTCAAACACGCAGGTACACATAACTAAACCTAAGGAGATTCCAGGAATATTGCACAGTATTGCAGGTGGCTTAAAAGAAACACTTCTCTGCATGTGTAAATACAGAGTTGCCCATATCATGCTTTTGACTCACTGAACCTATATGTATTGTGGTCATTCTTTTGGCCTCTTTAATCAAGACTTACAGCCTCTGACTTAGATCACACCTATTGGGACACACCTCTTCGTTATTGAATTCAGGTGGCCCCTTACTGGCAGTGAACGGTTAATTCTTAATGCTTCAGCAGACCAAGACATTTTGGACAGTGCCACACTTCCAACTTTGAGGACAAAGTTTGAGGAAGAACCTTTTCTATTCCAGCATGACTGTGCCCCAGTGCACAAAGGACGCTCCATATAGACATGGCTGGATGAGTTTGGTGTGGAAGAACTGACCGCAATCCCATCCAACACCTTTGGATGAACTGGAACGGAGATCGCGAGCCAGGCCTTCTCGTCTAACATTGGTGCTTGACCTCATAAATGCTCTATAGAATAAATGGGCACAAATTCCCACAGAAACTCCAAAATCTTGTGGAAAGCCCATCAGGAAGAGTGGAAGGTGTTATTAGCTGTGAAGGGGAATCAGCTCCACATTAAAGACTATGCTGGTGTAATGGTCAGGCGTCCCAATACTTTTGTCCATAAAAACTTTTGTCCATATGGTGTATGTTTAAAGCAGCACTGGATCTTTGGAGGTAGAAGAGGGTTTGTTGGCTTACAGAAGCCAAAGAAAGGAAGCTCTTCAGCGGGATCAAAGGGCCAGGATTGGGCTCTTGAACCAGCTTACGCAACGCCATAATGACCCTTCAAACACACAAGAAGAGCACAGTGGATACACACGAACAACGAAGTCAGGCTAAGGGCACGAGCGATGCTCTCAAGAGCCATGTCAAGAGGTCCATGTGAGGCTCCAAGTGAGGTAAGCAAAGTACTCCAACAGGTACAACTGTACATACTTGATCAGAACAAGCTTTGGAGAGATGAAGAGGAAAAGAAGCAGATGTTTTTCATCCCCTATCAAGAGGTGGTGCTGCTTAACCTTGTTAACTGGCTGGTCTTGAGCATCTGTAAGAGTAAATAGCTGAATGACTTAATGTGAGTAAAGATAATGTAAAAAAAAAAAAAAAAACTGAATTCACAGGAGCCATGTGTCTGCTAAGAAAGCAAGTGGGAATTATAAATGACCAAACTGGGAGAACACTGGTATGTGGAGACAGGCCAAAACTAGACTGCTCAAAAAGTTAAACAAACAAACTGTAGGCTTGGATAGAGTCTAAAATGTCTTGTAAATACTTTTTTTTTTATTTCTATGTATTTTAGTTAACACTTCTTATCTGTGTCCATAACCCAGAACCTAAAGTGTAGATTCCCCTTCCCACAGTAGTTAAAGCAAGACTGTAGCCAATCAATTAATATGTGTGTAGCTTTGTATACAGCAACAGGTCCCTTTATTAGCAGGCTCATTCAACATTCACTCAGCTTTCTCTCTAGAATATAGTAGTGATATTTTCCCAAGCAATAATTTTCATCCAGTGATTGGATACTTAGAAATGTTTGTCAAGGCAAGGCATCTTAATTTTGTAGGGTAGTGAACTGATAAACATGTTTTGTTACTTTTGTTAGCTGGTTCCTATTTGTAGTTCCACGTACCTGCTGTATTAGCACGTCTCATCCTTTTATTTCAGATGACTGAAGCTTTGTTTATGTTTTCCCTCTCAAAACTGTAATTTACTAAATTGCGTTTCACAAACTGTCTGACTACACGCTGCAGTCCACTCGATAATTCCATCCCGCTCTGCCGAACCAGGGTCGGGAGGAGGGGGCGTGGCCAAACCAGGGTCTCCGAACCAGGGTCTCCGTGGGGCTTATCCGAACCAGGGTTGGGAGGGGGGCTTATCCGAACCAGGGTTGGAAGTGTGTGGCTTGTACGAACAAGGGTCTGGAGTGGGGGTGGGCGTGTCTGAAACAGGGTCGGGAGGAGGGGTCATGTCTTATGGATCTAATGGTTACCAGAGTCGGAAGGAGGGTTTATTCAAACAAAGATCAAGAAGGGGTCTTATCTTAACCCGGATTGGTCTCACCATTACCAGAGTCAGGTGGGGGGGGTTAGATGTGGAGTAGATTTTCTCTGTGGTGTAAGTGGAGAGAGAGTGAGGAGCTGAACATATATATATATATATATATATAATTTTTTTAATTTTTTTTTTACTTTTTTGAGCATTTACTATATTTTACTAATTTTAAACTCTTTTACTCTGTTCTGGGGTGTCTATGGGCCCAGGTCTATGGGTTGGGAGGGGAGGATTTGGCCTGCTATGGTGAACATTTTATACTGGGTCAGTGTGTGTATAGTTCTATCAAAAACGTTGACCCACTTCAGCAGTTTGGGTGTAAAGTCTTTGGCAGAAAGCAGCGAGCGGGAAAAAGGAATGGTTCCGCTCCGTAAATCAGGACACCCAGAGAGAGACCTGACCCCCTCATCCCTCTGCACTTTTCATCAGGAGACCTCTGCACTGCTGAGGAATGGGATTAGGGATTAGGAATACCTCTTTCCTCCTAGGCGACATCTGACCAAACCTTGCTCGGAAATGTCCGACGGCGCTAGAGGATGTCCCGTGTGAGAGGAGGCTCAGAAGGTTCATTTCCTGTTAGCAAGGTCACAGAGACCCTGCACTGAAAGACTAAATTACATTTTTGAGAGCACACAGGTGAGGGATATTTTACCTCCACCTCTGAGGCCCAGCTGGCAAAGAGTCGGCTGAGGATGGCTAGCGCTGAAGCCATCCTCCATCGACGTGCTTACTCTGCCCATTAGGCCTGCCATGCTTTGGCCATTGATTTATTCATTCACACCGCAGGAGGCTAATAACCGGGAAAGCATAGGGAACAGAGTTTAATTTTCAAGGGACAAAGGAGACATTGAGGCAATTACAGGCAGCAGGAAAGACAAGGAGGAGTGCAAGTCTGAAGGTTACCAATTTCCACCCAAAAGACAAAGGAAAAATGAAAGGATGGCTGCCGTCCAACTTATGCCATTTGATATGTATTCTGTGGCGGTATTATATCCATGAGTCTACAGCTAACACATGATTTTCCTGTGGTGTGAGACAGCTTCAGATATGGCTATCCAGTGTAGCTGAACTGACTGAGGTGCCCTGATAATTAATCAATGCAGCCCAGCAGGAGGCATGATGCATGTGTGAAGGGTAAAGCCATCCCAGCAATAATCTTCCCCATTGGTTTCAGAGACAGAGCAGAGGCTAGAAAAGTTATGTGTAAAGAAGGCCACCTTACACTGGAGCTCCTACTCCAGATAATGTGAGTCTGTCCCCAAGCAATAAAAACATGTTAAAACAGAGATTCTGTGCAAAACAGAGATCAAAACTGTTGGAACATGAAGGGATCTTCACTTCCCAGATACTGTTTACTTATAAAAGGAAGAAAAAAAAGATGTCCTAGGAGAAGTAACCATAGCAACATGCCTCTCTCCACATCTCTGAGTTTTAATTTGGTTTAGTTTGATTTTTTTCTTCTTTTTTTCCTACACTGTTTTTGCTCAAATGGAGCCCCATTCAAAGATGCATAAAGAGCATTCCTGAGCACGCATTGCACACAGGCAGGAGATGCTTCTTGGGAAGTTGATCTTTTTTTCTTTTTCGCTAGGGGATTACCGTGACTGATATCAATGGCACACACTCAAGTTGCTTTCATTATGGTCTGTCTGCAGCAAAACACATGTTCTGCCTGTAAAACAAAAAAAGATGAGACCCAAGGACAAATGTCAAGCCATTTTCTCACTAACCGTTCTCTTACATTTGCAGCAAAGGCCCCCACACCCGAGTGCAAATGCACGCATGTGTGTAAATGAAGAAATCCAGCAAGACGAACGTTTCCATGCCTTCGGGGCGTCATGATAAATTAATAGGATCCACAAGTGAGGTTTACTCAAGGTTGGTAGGAGAACAAAGCACTGGCACGTTAGCACGAGGCTACCATCGCGTTCCAAACAGGCGTCAGACACACACTGCCAGACTCCACACCCCCCTTACCACTCACCGCCCCCACACACATCATATGACTTAGTGATGCGTGGCGCACTCTTTATCAGTCTGTGTCTACTCGGGAGGGGGGCGGAGAGAAGTGGATGGGGCGCTTTCTCTTATTCACTTACACGGAGGTGCCATGACACTGTGGTATGATTAGGCATGCATGAGATTAGGAAGGGAACGAATTCATATGCATGCGCTGACATGATAAGTAGTCAAAACATTAATACACACACACACACAGGCACGTACATAGGCACGTACACAGGCACGACTAGCATGCAAGCTAAAAGCTTGGATTTGAAAGCAACCACCAAAAGGAGCACATCAATAATTCAGACGCACACTGATTCAGGGCTTTTTAGCTGCGTTTCTTCTTTGCCAGCATGTTCATCCTTTGTCGTTAGCGAAATACATCACATTGCTTTGGAGCAAAGTTGTCCCAGTGAGACAGAGCACTGCAGTATATGATAATATGGCCTGGAAACACAGGAAGGCCGCAAGGAGGTCTGACCTTTCAGGCACATGGACTGACGAGATGGACTGATGGGTCTGACAGCAAACTCAAATGAGATTCAAAAGCGGTGGCAATGTCAACACATTAAAGGGGCCATCAGCTTTTATTAATCGATGATGCATTATCTATAGGCTGTTGCCTGAATGCATTATTGACCATCAAACAGAGAATATTGGCCATTTCGAATAAGACCGAGTCCTATAAACCAGTATCTCTTTCTCATATCAGGCTCCTTATGCAAAGCTATAATAATAAAAATGTGTCAGCAATGGCTGTTTAACACTTCACAGAATGAGTACACATTCATACTTACAAGCAAATACGAAGTCCAATTTCCTTCAGAAAATAAAATGGTTTGCTGCTCCACTGTAAAGGCCCACTCAGTCCAGACCAGACAGTTTTTTTTTTTTTCTGGCTTTTCACTCCAAAATCATGCGAATTTGTCTACAAGTTGTTTTGTTAATTTAGTTCATTACCTGAATGGAAAATCATGCCATAAAACATATGGGTCCAGATTAATCCTCCCTCAAAGGAGCCCAGTAATGCCGAGATAAATACCTGGCTTGTCTGCTCAGGCTAAAGAAGTGAGTTCCTTTTATACCTCCACCAAAAGTGTCTGCATGCTACACAATAATCTCTTTTTTTATTTGATAATGTATATTGTTATCGACTAAAAACAGATTATAAAGCATTTTAAAGCAGTATCTGTATTCTGAATTCCAAGTAATCTGAACAGGTTTCAGATTCTATATTCAGAATATATATTCCAATTGCTTACATTCCATTCCATTCCAAACTTAAAGGTGTGATGCTAATGTAGGAAGCTTGTAATTACCCCTAGTACATCATGCATAATAATTAAACACATACTTCAGTAAAACATGTGAGGCAAAATGAACTTCATGATGGCAACTGCTGTTTTTAGTTACGCTGCAGAGTTTGTCCATTTGATTTATGCATCATTGAATGGTGCAACCACATAAGCACACCTGGCCAACTCAAGTCAAACTTAATTGAGGTCACTTAGTAACACTGAAGCCAGTGTGTGCCTGGTCTTGCAAACTGCACAATGTTAATTAATGGCGTATAACCACATCTTCCTTGTAGCTGCAGAGCAATTCGAAAAAGAAACCTCAGCACCATGTCTTGGCTGATCAACCATGTTTGGGGAAAAAGGAAAATTGCGTAAATGTGATTTTTGTATAACCATCTTTAAAGAGCCTTTGCATTACTGAAAACATGGAGAAATGCATGGAATCATCTACCTATAATACTGTCAAGGACGACAGGCAGATGACTTTTGCAGCTGACAGCACAAATAAACACAGCAGACTAAGTGAGGGAAGCAAACAAGAAGTGTGCATGTCTAACAAGACCCTATTTGTCTGTACTCCAAAATGAGTTCTTTTGGCATAGTAATAACAATGTGCCATATGTACCCGACAACAGACTTCTCACTTCTTTTTGTTTTTGCAGGGTTTGTAATTTAATTCCAAACAGGCTGCCATTTAAAAAGCTATTTTGTATATTTTAAACATCCATGCGTTTGCATTGTAAATGTGTGGATGATACGGATGTCTCGTCCATCTGTCTCCACCTCGGGTTCACCATCCTCATGTGTACCTGTCCCTGTGCGACCCGCTCAGCTTGGGCAGAGCCAGAGTGGCACACTGACGCCCCCGAACCGGTCGCCACACTGGGCATGGCCTGAAATGTCACCATCTGTCAGCTCAGAGTGCGTGAAGAAAAAAAAAAAGAGGAAAAAAAAGTCTCCTCTTAGTGGCAGCTTAATGGAGCAGCTGTACAGAAAAAAGGTCTCCATCTCCCCTCAGCAAAGCTTGAATATTTATCAGTGTGACTCGCTTCCACTCTGCTGTTCTCCTCTCAGCTCCGCTCCAATCCCGCGCTCACTGTGTTTGTTAGCAGCCCTGTTATACAACTCCTCCATCCCATCTCAGCAACAACAGGCACCTCTTTAAACACTGCGGCCAAGCCGCCTCTCCATCACAATTCAATTCATTTCAGCCCGGGCTCGAGGCCTGGCCATGTGCTCTGGTGCCATCTGAGACACGTCTGTTAAAGGCCAAGAAGAAAAACAACTCGCATTCCTCGCTTCTCCCTCTACTAAACAGGTTATGACTCGTTTTTCTAAATGATGAACACATTTGATATAGTGCCTAGGATTTGACATTTGAACACAATATAAAATGTGTGCTGCTGACAATGTATAGCGTATAAAGGTTCTCATAGGAAATGTCTATGTGACTTTGTGCCTTACATCACATAGCCATAGCCTACATCTGCCTGTTCAGACTTCAACAAGTTAGTCTCACCAATAGTAATGGTAATAGTAATAGTTGTTTTTTTTAATGATACACTTTTTTGTGATATACAAAACATGGTGGCCAATCATAACATGTATTAGTCTTAAAGCTACAGTAAAAAAAAAGGGAAAAAAGAGGCTGAAAAATGGGCATGCAAGTGTTGGGCAAGTTACTCTAAAAATGTAATTAAACTACTGATTACTGATTGATCCCTTTTAAAAGTAATCAAATTACTAATGTCATGGCTTTATTTCAAAAGTAATTAGTTACATCACTAGTTAGATTACTGGTTATTTCCCCACCCCCTAAAGAAACTCATAAGTCAGCTCAAACACACCCTTAAGTCAGTTTAAGCACACTGTATTATTAGGTGTTAGAAAACTACGACAACTCACAATAATGTTCTTGCCTTGTGAGTACTTCTCACTCTCCATGCTCACTTTGTTTTTGTTTGAGGTGGTGTTGCATGCATGAAGGTCTCCCGTAGATGACATCACGCGTGCGACTGTCAGACAGACATCTGCCAGCCGCTGAAAGGTTACTGTGAATTATTATTTCTGATTTTTACAGACTCTTTTACGGCATTTATCAGACGCTTTTATCCAAAGCGACTTCCATTCCCTACCTACAGGGGGCAGTCTCTCCCTGGAGCAACTTGGGGTTAAGGGTCTTGCTCAGGGACCCAGTGGTTGTGCTGAAGATTGGATTCGAACCCATGGCCTCTTGGTCTGGAGGCAAGTATCCTACCCACTGAGCTCCCTCCACCCCCTGATTTTAAAATATAGATGTTAAAGCACTTGATTTTATTGATATTGCAACGGTAACGTAAAGTTACTTGAAATTGTAACAGTGATCTAATTATCAATTTTGAAATGACATTGCTTTAAATTACTACGTTACTAAAAAAAGACTCAAATTACAGCAACGGATAACTAAGTAACGCGTTACTGCCACTGATTACAACTACATAAAACCACACAAATGCAACTAAATCTCTGGGATAAATAAAATGTAATATATAGGCTCTTTACGGTTTTTATTTTCTGGCATATTATTCTCTTTGAATTGCACCTGATATGTCACACATCACATCACTGCCTATCTACACAGCCTTAAATCTTGGGTCCATCAAATTGCATGCAATTTGCAGAACCGCCTCTGACAGAGGTCGTTTCCTCTGCATCTCGTGCCACATTGTCAAGAACAGTCAAACACTATGAAGACAAAGCTCAAAGACAAAGAGCAATAACACTTCCTAATGCGTCTGACTGCGTCCTCTCATTATGGAAGGCTGGGTTAAAAGGGCACATTGCATCCCGTTCTGGGACGGCGCACTCCATCCAGCTTTCACTTCGGAGCCAAAAGCAGACAAACACACAGCAGCTTGGCATTCTTGCGCAGTAATGCGCCGGGTGCTGACAGCTTTAGATTAAAGCAAAAACTATTCTGACTGAAGAGCGCTACAAACATATCCCTGCTGTGCGAGGGACGATGCAGAGAGCCTGGGCATTTAGGCTTTCTAAATGCCGCAATCTCATTTGCAAGCTGGAGCAGAGACTGCATCAATCTGCAGGCAGGAAGAGGACGCAAGCCCGCCCTGCAGGAAAGGGATGAAATGGGTGCGAGGAGAGGGAGTGAGAGAGAGAGAGAGAGAGAGAGAGTCACAGGAGACGTAAACCTTAAGAACTGGGCCTAAGAAGACGCACCCAAAATTGCCCTGGAAAAGTAGGCAAGGCAGCCAGAGACACAGACACATGTTTGATTCAGGATAAAGTAACCTCCTTCAGGCTGGTCTGACGAACATGTATGGGATGGAGGTTACTCCACTGACTGGAAAAAAGGGGCCTGCATCTTTTTGCTGTAATTCCCATGAGGGCTTTCTTTGGCAGCTCAGTAATCAAATGCTGAATCCAAGTGCCCATCCTTATGTGGATTTTAGGCCTGAGTCCTAAATGATGTGTTTCTGCTTTGGGAAGCAGCAGGGCAGGAAGTTTGGACATGAATGAGATTTTGTTTATATGCGGTGGAAGTGGTTCAGCAGTTAAGAACACAGCATTACTCCAAAAGCTGAATTTGCTTAAAAATGCAAATGCGGAGACTATTTTTTATTAAGTTGGCATAACTTCTTTTACTTAGTTCTGTTTTTTCCTCAGTGTTCTGCTGACATCACGTTTGAAGTATGTGCTAAGAGACCGATCAATGAATGGGTGGCCACTCAAAATATAAAGAAATTAAGCTCTGCTGCATTTAGAGGGTGAATCTAATGAGCAACATTACTTTCTTTAGAACTTTTCACACAACTACCTGAAGCGGTGCATAAATTAGACCACAGACATAAAGTTACAGCATTTTAATTACGGCATTAGCATTATGAGCATTATTAAAAACCATTCCCCCTATTTACACTACACTCCTAAATGAAATTTAAACCTGTTACACTTATTTCCAATTCAATTTTCTAACTGTATCTTCTAGATTACATTTTAATTGGACTATATTTGAATCACATATATATTAAGGATTTTCCTCTACAAAGGTGAGTTCGTTTTTGCTATTATTTTCCCAAAGCAAGAGACTGTAGGAGTGTGGATTCTCAAGAAGGAACCCAAACAGGTTCTGTGACCCGTTTTACATCTGATCATTTGATGTGAGTGTATAACTCAAGTATCTGGATGATACCTGGATTAGGTTTACCCGTCTGAAAATGCAGGTGTGAATCAAGAGACTGCCTGAGACCTATACTGTGAAGGCACTTAACCCGGAGGTTCTATTTCTGGTGAAGACACCACCCTCTGGACTGCTACCGCTTAACAGAAACATCACTGCTCCCTTTCCTGACATGAGTTTCTTCTGTGACTTTATTGGACTTCAGTTAATGTGGTCAGCCTAAATGAAGCTGGGATATGGTTAACCACTACTTCGTATCATTTTTTCACCATGTCACTACAATACACTGCTTTATAAGGCGTGCAGCTTGTGATGGTGATCACCTTGTAACCACTGACAGCTCTCCAAATTGTGTGTAAAAACACAAAAGCGTAGTAGCAGATTTGCAAATTATGCACCACAAAGCCGCCATATTTCCATTAGAATCACTTTTCACTACAAAGTGCATGTTGTTAAATTCTAAGCAGATTACTGTCCAAATTCAAGTCACATGAAACAACCAGGAATCAACAGGGTCTAAATAAGAGACACAAAATAATACACTGATCAAATAGTGTAGGTCCTCCTTGTGCCAACAAAACAACTCTGATCAAAGCATGGGCTCCCCAAAACATCTGAAGGTGCGCTGTTGCTTGGATCTTACTGCTTTGCCCAGCACATCCCACATATACTCAGTTGGACTAAGATCTTGAAAGTCAACATGCTAAACGTATGTTCCTCAAATCACTCCAACTATTTTTTGGAAGGAAGTTTGGAAGGATGCAATATGTTGATGAAAGAGGCCCCTGCCGCACACTGCAAGGTCAACCCAAAAGACAGCTGGTAGCCTGGGGGTTAGGGAGTTGTGAATGGGTCACTTGCAATGGACATATGTCACACTGTGTGTTGTGTTGTGGTTACATGTGACATGGTACACTTTCACTTCATTAGGGAACACTATGGCCATGGAAGGATGAACAATGCTTAGGTAGGAGGTACATCACAAAGTAGAACCTATATGAATGCTCCTATGTGGTTTTGCAGCAGAACATTGCCCAGAATGCCTGTTGACTGTTTACTGTAGTGCATCCTGGTGCCATCTCTTCCAGGCAGGTGACACACATGCACCTGGACATCCACATGATTCATTATACCAGGCTAGCTTCTGCTATTGGTCTAGTTCTGATGGTCACATTTCCACAGTAAGTGCTTTTGTCACACACTAAAATGACACTATCATGTCAATGCCACTGCAGCGTAGTGAGTAGTGAGAATAACCCACTACTCAGATAGCACCTGGTGGTCCTGTGAGGGTCTTAATAAAGTTGTTAATCAGTGTATAAATACTGCTCACAGCAGATTAAGTTGTAATAGAAATGGACTGGTTAACTGGCCTTGGACCAGAGTCTTGCAACGTGCCTGTAGGGCAAGAGACTTTATAGCTCACTTGACTGTTGAGTAAAAATTATACTCATATATTTGCTTGGCCATATACATTGGGACATGTACATATACTAGCTGGTCAATTTTTACATTTATCTACCAGTAATAAACAACATAGGCCTGTGCCTGATTTAGGGGCTGGAGGCCCGTGTGTACTGCCTCCTCAGTGTGATTACATGGCCACTGCCTGAACTGCATACACTATAAAGAAAAGCTATATTTCACAAAGAGTCCAGAGGGAGAGAGAGGCTGTACCACACACACACACTGCATAACCATCCCTCTTTCCCCCCAACTAACCCACCCACCCACTCACTCCATCTTAAAGTGCATTACTCAAATAATGCAAGAAAAAAGCAGGGGGGAGAAAGACAAAGAGAGAGGGAGAGAGAGAGAGAGAGAGAGAGAGAGAGAGAGAGAAGAAGAAAAAGAGGTTACTTCCACTGGAGCTAAATTAAACCTCCAAATTAAAGTGGTGACTGGGGAATGAGCCTCATTTGGAAAGAATGAGGGAGGAAAATGGGGGGCTATGCAGGCACACACTCTAGCATCACCTCTAGCGCAACCTGAGAATGGAGTGGACGCTGAATCTCAATTACAAAGCCTTCAAATGAGCCTTAATTTAAAGAGGTGGAGGCCTACGCATGCCGCCTCTTCAATGTCATTACATGGCCATTGCCTGAACCACACATACAGCTATATTTCAAAGAGTGTCCAGAGGGGCAAAGAGAGAGAGGGAGAATGACTATTTCACACACTCTCCATAATCACCCCTATTCTTCCCATCCCACAAACTAAGCCACCGACCCCCCCGCCCCCACCCACCCACCCCTCATTACAGAAGGAGAAGGAGAAAAGAAAAAATAAAGACAGCAGTTCCTTACTTTAGAGCTAAATTAAACCTCCATATTAAAGTGGCAACTGGGGACTGCACCTCATTCGGAAAATAAGAAGAGGGAAAACAGGTTGGAGGAATAAAACGAGGCAGTTAGAAGTAAAAAAAAAAAAAAGAAATTTAATAAAGCCAGATGAGGTAGCCCAGGCTAAAGTAGTGGGTCTGTCATGATTAGATGTTAGTAAGACTATCTGGTGCAACAGTTTGTTCAATTTAATTCTCAATTTTAAAGAGGAGTTTCACTTATATACATTTCTTTATATTTACTTTATATTTACTGGAGAGAGAGAGAGAGACAGAGAGAGAGATATTGTCCTGTTGTGTAACAATGTCCTGCGTATAAGTGTACTGCAGGATAGTACACTTTAAAAATGATATGCAACTGGAGAATGAAGGCAATTTCTTCAAAACTCTAACTGAGGGAACAGTGAATACCTGCCAGAGATCAAAAGAAATAGTTTCTCTGGGTAAATGTCTTCAGCTGTGTTATTTCACATGTACTAGCTTCCTGTGAACGTTTCTCTGGGCGGTGTTGAATAGGGTTTGTGTGTGCCCATGTCTGTGTGTGTTTGATAGGAGCATAGACTAGTAGAACAGTAGATCCACCAGTAGACCGTGTGGACGACAGTTCACTCGGGTTCATTTCCTCCCTTTGAGCAAGTACATCACGCCACATCACTTTTAACACTACATTGCCCTGTGTCTAGGGTGGTAGTGACCTAGTGGGTAAAACACTCACCTATGAACCCGATGACCTCAAAGTTCAACCCCCCCGCCACCCCACTTTCTACCATTGTATCCTTGAGCACGACACTTAACCCACAGTTGCTCCAGGAGGACTGTCCCTGTAACTAATGACTGTAATTTGCTTTGGATAAAGGTGTCTGCCAAAGGTAATTGATTCTGTGGTAGAGGTGAGATTCTGAGAGCTGTGGTGATTTTGGTATGCGGTTTACATCATACAGATTGTGCACTTCTGTAAGCAAGGTGCCTGAGGATAAAATACAACATTTTCTGCTGCAGAGCACATGTAAAACACAGATAGATTGAGATGGGGGGGGGGGGGGGGGGGGGGGGGGGGGGGGGGGGGGGGGGGGGGGGGGG
>JBBPDC010136259.1:0-11636 GCA_037974485.1 Hemigrammopetersius urotaenia
GCCAAGATTCCAATGAGATTAACGGCGTTAAAAAAATTAATCTATGCCCACCTCTAATATATGTATATATATATATATATATTGGTATAGATAGAATAGCAGATAGCTGCTTATGAAGGTAGATAGATTGGGTCAATAAATGAGAGGCCAAGCTGCGGTGTTTCCTCCTGCCTGTGAGGGGCGATGATGCAGAGGAACCACGGGTCGTTTTAACCGAACACGCTGTTTCTCCGCTCCGCAGCTGATTTTTTAACTAAATAAACTGTTTTTAAAAGAGTCCGACTCGGTACCGCAGGGATCTAACAAGAATGGGGGTCCCGGCCTTCTTCCGCTGGCTCAGCCGAAAATATCCCTCAATAATCGTGCACTGTCTGGAGGAGAAGGTGAGACCAGCTACTGGCGCTAACGCTATTGCTAATAGCACCGAGGCTAAACACAAATAGGAGAATTACACAAAATTTGAGTCTTTAGCTCAACAACAACAATATAAATAACACTCTATCACGGTCAAGGAGCAAGTAAACTACATTTTCTCTAAATAGATCCGTAAAGCCCACTTAAACTGGTTAGAAATATTAGCCGCACAGCTAACTGACCGACAGTTAGCTGTTAGCATGGGTAAAAACCGAAACTGGTCTGTAACTTTAATTTAGAAGCAAATTAACTGCAAAAAAAAAGACTTTGCAAGTAACGTTAAGTGTTAATTACCTCCTGTTACATTTTGTGTTTCAAGAATTAAACGTAGAGACTCCGTATCAGAGAAATGATCCCACTGAAAACACGTGAGGTTTGTTTTGATCTGAAAAAATCAGAACCGGAACACACTATTGATACCAGAGGAGCTATGGTACGACTACACAGAGACAAGAAGAATGTAAATTGTGAAGTCTAAATAAATCCAGTAGAAACTGCAGAAAATATTAATTGTGCTGTACACACAAGTGCTGGGTATAAATGCTATAGGTAAATGCTACAGTGGATCATATGGAATTATGTAGTGGATCAGTAATACTGACATAAGTAGTAGTATTTCACTGCTGTAAAATATTTGTGTTATAACTTTTCTGGGATAAAAAAAAAATCCCAGAAAAGCTTTAAAAGGGAGTCTTGTGATACCTGTGTGTTAAAGGGCCCGTATAATCACTTTTGTTGACTTAAAAGCATGATTCCAGATAATCAGGCCATAATTTCTTCATATTTTGCTTCTAAAATTTTCCAGGCTTCTGAAGGACTTTCAGAGACTCTTATTTTCAGTCCAGTCCCTGAACCTGACCAGTTTCAGAGTTTTTTGTTCATTAAGATGCAGTCACCTGCGTATGAATCACAGCAGAACAAAGACCATCTAAAATGTGAGCAAATATTTTACTGTGACAGGCTGCAAAGAGCCTAAAGATACAAGGAACCTAGATAAAGGAGTTCCAACCGCTCCGCCTTCAGGGCCACCAGTATACTGATCACCTGGAATCATCTGCTCCTGTTTATTCACTGGTTCAGGGCTTCGGATAAAAGTTGCAGTCACAATATATAGCAGTAAAATTGCAGTATTTATATTGTCCATATTGTGCAGCTCTGGTGCAGACCAGGTTGCGACAGCAGCACAGTAAACGTTTTCTGATATTAAATAGTATCGCAGTTTCTTTCTGTGATTACACATTGTCAAGCTCTTTATAAAGATCTCGCATGTTGAAGTGAAGAATCTTTGAATCTGACAACATATTCCAGCAGCTTGCCTCATTGATTGATTTTTCTGTAAGAAATTGCCGTTTGTGTTTTTCCAAAGACACCTGTGCTTTTCAAAGTAAATATTAACTCTTAGGTTTTTTTGTTCTTCAGTCTAAGGAATTTAATGGGGTTAAAATTCCAGTCGACACCAGCAAACCCAACCCGAACGAGGTGGAGTTTGACAACCTTTATTTGGACATGAATGGAATCATTCACCCATGCACACACCCAGAAGACAAGTGAGTATTTCATTTTAGCTGAAAAGGATGAGCATGGCCTAATGTTTGAAGGACTTGTGCTTATACTGTCATACCATTTTCAGACCGGCACCCAAAAATGAAGATGAAATGATGGTAGCCATTTTTGAGTACATTGACCGACTCTTTAACATTGTTCGACCAAGAAGAGTTCTTTACATGGCAATCGATGGGGTTGTAAGTATTCAGGGGTTGCCTGTTATCCTTTCCATTTTTGTCCTAAGGAGCCAAACAATTTAACTCTGGATTTCTTCTGGATGATTTTTCTTTTAGGCTCCTCGTGCCAAAATGAACCAGCAACGATCCAGAAGATTTCGGGCTTCTAAAGAAGGAGTGGAGCTTTCAGAAGAGAAGCAGCGGATGAGGGAGGAAATTTTTCAGAGGGGTAGGTTCATACTTTGCGTATAAAACATGGTCTTATACAAAAGTGCTTCTTTACTTGGAGGGTCTGTGCCTCCAGGTCGATGGTAGAACTTCAAACATCACAGGAAGTTTTGTTTGTAAATAACACAATTTTTTATGGAGCAAAAGATTTAGAATAGACTTTATATAGTGTGTATGTTAGTCCTCCATCCTTCCCTTCAGGCCTTTTTGTTTTGAATTGGTTAAAATTCCTTTCAAGCTGGATTTTGTTTGTTTGCCAGGAGGATATCTGCCACCTGAAGAAATAAAAGAGCGATTTGACAGCAATTGCATTACTCCAGTAAGTCAACTAAATTACTTTTTATATTTAAAAAAGGTTTGTGTTTAATAATTACTCTGACGATAGGCATGAAAACCATTGCCACGTACTTTATCTATGTTTTCAATTTGAATTTGAATGACCTGAAGTACAGTATAAGCAAATGTCTTGGGCTCCTGTGAAAATAGTTTAAAGAGATTTATCTGAGCAGTGTGGGACTTTCTGCCAGCAAAGTTAACCTTAGAAAAAAATACAAGAAAGCAGTAAAAAGGATAAAGATTTGTTTGTAAAAAAGAAGTTATTTTGTGAGCTGTTGAGAAGAACACAGGATCAGTACCAGATATGTTTTCAGTTCCTCCAGCCGCTGTTTGGATTTCTCCATCAGCAGCTCCTGATTCAATCTAATAAAGTATTGACTGAGATGAAGCAGGTATTTGAGGAGAACTATAATGTACTTCTGGGCTTCTGGTAGGAGGTATGCGAGTGATTAGGCAAACACAGAGACGTACATAAAATCACAATTTACTGTATTTAATTTCTATGTCCGCTTTTAAACGCACATACTGCTCAGCTAAATGAGTTTTTAATTTTCTCAGTTGTCTGAGACTGTTGCAGGGTAATGTATATTGTGGAAACCTTTTTCTTGATTTAAATTTTTAAAGCTTTTAATCACATTGCTTTCTCTTTGTGTAAAGGGCACAGAATTCATGGACAACTTGGCAAAATGTCTGCGATACTACATTGCAGACAGGTTGACCAATGATCCTGGATGGCGCACTATCACAGTAGGTCATAAGCTCTGAATTCAGGCATTTTGTTCGATTAGAGTGGAATGTTTTATGTTGGTTGTGGTGCCTGTGATGTAACTCTGTTTGATTTTCAGGTTTTTCTGTCAGATGCCAGCGTTCCTGGTGAAGGAGAACATAAGATCATGGATTATATCAGAAGGCAGAGAGGTTAGGCTGTTGAACTCTGTTCAAGCTACTTAATCTTAATTTTGATGTTTGGTGGTTTAAAATGATCGTTTTGCTCAACTAGATCTAGATCTTCGTGCTTCCACGTACAGCAGCGTTCCCATTGATATTCAAAAATCCTCACCATCGATTTTAGAAGTGTTGTTTTACTATTAGTTATTAAATCAATTTTTAATTTCAGTCTTAAAGGAAAAAGATTTTTTAGCCATTTTAAATAGGGCCGTCACACTGAGGCCTTTTTGAGGCTGCAGCTCTGCAGGAGTCACTTCGGGTTTTGCTTGCTTCTGATTGGTCAAGGTAATTTACAGGCAGTTCAAGTGTAAAGTGACAATTTTGTCATATGTGAACACGCCACAGCACTAAATTCTTCCCTGCATTTAACCCAGCCAGGAACACAGCACCTGTGGATGGTATCTTACTGAAGGGTACTTCAGTTTTGCCACTAACAGTCCTGGGATTCAAACCCATGACTTTCTTATTGCTGGGGCAGCTCCCTAACCACTACGCCACCAGCTACCCCAGGCTTCACAGGCTTGTTGTGACTGGATAACATTCTTCGTCTTAAAACAAGCTGCACCCAAAAGCTCTCTGGCTGCAGACAGAAGTACAAACCAGAACTCAGAAAACTGTGCTGCTGAACTTCATCCCAGACTGCAGAACAAGCAGTGAGAGCAGGCAGACGAGGGAAAGCTGTGTCCTGCCTGTGCCTAGAGCTACTTATGTGGTTGTTGGTCACTGGCATATATGGGGGTGGAATCTATTTGCTGCCGTGAGTTTATCTGGGCATAATTTATTTGAAAGTCGCTTAGCAGCTCTTGAGTTTAGAGTAGTCTTTCATTGTTCACAGGGAAAAAACCTTCTGTACAGACTATTGCTGTAACGTCCAGTGCACATGCCGTGTTCTATTTTGGCGTATGAACAGTCAGTCTGTGAAGCCAACCACCTACATGCCACACATTTTATCTCTTTGAGGGCCATTATTGCAGAATCTTTTATCTTTTGGAAATCGTTTTTCCTCAATATTTTTTTAATCTTACTAGGCAATCTCTCTGCCGTGTTTGCATGTTATTCAGCACGTTGGGCAGCTGGTGGCCTAATGGTTAGGGCTTTGCTCCTGGTTGTGGGTTCAAATCCCAACACTTGTTGTACCATCCCCACACACTGCTCCCTAGCGCCCCTCATTGGTGGTAGCCTGCTGCTTCACTTGGCGAATGGGTTAAATGTGTGCTGTGCTGTGTTCAGGCCTGACTATAAGGAGCCACTTTATGCTACATATCAGAATACTTCACATTTTAATTAGCCCATGTCCACTGTATCATTCAATGTACCTTGGAAAATGGGGTTGGGTGATGCCTGTTGCTCAGTCATGACACCAACAGGCATTGAGTGTGTTTACATATCCATCATCATCAGGGTTGGGGACTCCAAATTAATATTTACTCGTAAACATGGATCTTGTGTTAATATGAAAACTGTCAAATGAAGTTTGAGTCACCTGCTGTGCCTTATTATAAACTGTTTTTTTATAAAATTATTTGATTGCTGAGGTTTTTTATTGAGATCTATAAATGTGTTAAGCAGATAACAGAGAAATCATGACATATGTCATGATTGTGCTATTTAACTCCTTGATAAATATGAAAAATTACATGTGTATATCTCTCCTAACAGTAATGCTGTTGGTGAATAAGACCCAATACCGAACTAAAGTACATAATTGTTATTAAAGATGCGTCAAGTGCACAATATTGCTATAGAAGAAAATGTGAATTAAAAAACTACTGTTGCTGAGCTTAATTTTTCCTCTTTTTTCAGCACAACCTAATCATGACCCAAATACTCATCACTGTCTCTGTGGAGCTGATGGTAAGTGGATAAAGTAATTATTAGAGCTGCACCGATATAGGTACTGTGGGATAGGGCTGCACGATTATGGCCAAAATGGTAATCACGATTATTAATCACAATTATTCATTTTGGTAAAACACATTTTTATGTCACTTTATATTTTAAACAAACTAAGTGAACAAGGCTTTCAGTTCAAAATTAAACCTCAAATAAAATTAAATTTTTTTTTTTACCAAAGATACACACACATGCATGCACACACGCACATACACACACACGCAAAACTGATGACATTTTAGTCTAGTTTTAGTCAATAAATTTGTATTTTAGTCTCCTTTTAGCAATTCTATTTAACCCAGTCAATATAGTATAAGTACCTAGTAGAACAGACCAAATTTAAATTTTTTTAGTCAAACCTATTTCACAATTCAAGCAAGGTTATCTTTTTTATATTATTGTTACTTTATAAACTCAAGAATACTGTCCATCCATTCCAGACAGTTTTTGCCAAGCAACCATGTTAAAAACTTAGAACTACACACATTTAAATAAAATATCATCACAAAGTGTGAATAAAATGAAATTGTGTGTGTATTACCATAAATCCCACATTTGTAAAACTGGTAAGTGTCTTCACCCTCTGTGTGTCGGCCTGAACTTCCCTGAACATTTTTTTTGCTGAACAAATATAGTCTACACAACCAAATCAGAAGAAATCACACACTCTCGCAGGTGCGCACACACACACTCACACGCGCTCCTTTTTTAGACATTAACTGAAGCCCTAATCTCTCGTTCGCCCCCCTGGTGGTTGGCTGAGAAAGTGTTGGATCTGATGTGCAGCAGAGCTGCTATTAAAATCGCAGACGATCATCTTAATTTAATCGTGGCAGCCAAAATCGTGATCGTGATTAAAATTCGATTAATTGTGCAGCTCTAGCTGCACCTTGTTGCTTGGGAGGTTGAAGTCCCCGAGGAGGATGAGCAGTGAGTCATCATCCGGAAAGGAATCAAAAGGACATCCAGTTCATCGATGAAGTTACCTAGAGGACCTTGGTTGATACAGTACAATGATATGAAGTTTAGACAGGTGTGTTACAGTAACAGAGTGGAATTCAAAGCATGAAACGTTAAGTTGGGAGAGACTAAGAGGCGAGAAATGCCATGAACTTGAGAGAAGCAAACCTGTACCCCCTCCTCTGCCTGTAGTGCGAGGAGTGTGGGAGAAGAAGAAGGCAGAGGGCTGTTGGAGTGGTTGTGTCCTCTGGTGTGATCCAGGTCTCGGTGAGGGCCAGAAAGTGGAATGCGTGGAGGGATGCCAATCCAGAGATGAAGTCGGCCTTCCTGACACAGGATTGGGAGTTCCACAGACCACCATGAACCACAGTAGAAGGTCCAGGCCCGTCTGAAGTTTTCCAATGACCATCTGGATGATCCAGAGGAGGCATGGGAAAAAGTCATGTGGTCAGATGAGACCAGAATATAACTTTTTGGTCTAAACTTCACTCGCCGTGTTTGGAGGAAAAAGAAGAAGTTGAATCCAAAGAACACCATCCCTACTGTGAAGCATGGGGGTGGAAACATCACGCTTTGGGGGGCTTTTCTGCGAAGGGGACCGGACGACTGCAGTGTATTAAGGAGAGGATGAATGGGGCCATGTATTGTGAGATTTGTGCAACAACCTCCTTCCCTCAGTCAGAGGAAAACCAAGGAGTGGCTCTGTAAGAAGCATATTCTTGAGTGGCCTAGCCAGTCTCCAGACCTAAAATCTTTGTAGGAGCTGAAACTCTGTGTTGTTCAGTGCCAGCCTCAGAACCTGACAGATCTAGAGATGATCTGTGTGGAGGAGTGGGCCAAAATCCCTGTTGCAGTGCAAACCTGGTCAAGAACTACAGGAAAGGTTTGACCTCTGTAATTGCAAACAAAGGCTTCTGTACCAATAATTAACACTCGTGTTCAAATACTTATGTGCAGCAGTGCAATACAGATAAATTCTTTACAAATCATACAATGTGATTTCCTGTTTTGTTTTTTTCGCACAGTGGGAATGCACCTACAATGTGAATTTCAGACCCCTCCATGATTAAGGGTGTTCAAATACTTATTTTCCTCACTGTATATTCAGTATGTTAATTTTAATGCTTAAATTATATTTTTAGCACCAAAATGCATGAAAATCAATATATTGGCAATCAATTTTTCAATTTCAGAAATCAGCACACAACCTGACTGTTGCTCCATGTGAGTATCACCTGATGAAATTAAAACATTTTGTTCTGGAATGTTAACTGAGCAGATATCTGTCTGAGAGCATCTTTGAGCAAGTAATCAATTTTAATGTTAGTTAATAGTCAGCCGTTTAAATGTACTGTAGATCCTTAAAATATGAAGAACTCTCCTATAAGTAACCTTTTCACATATTTAAAAATGGCACCTCAAAGTGCTGGTTTCTCATGAAGTTAAGGGCCTCTTTGATCTTCGCAATGGTACTTTGTCCTTTCCTGCAAAAGTTAGTGGTGGTTCCACGGTCCAGGTAATCTGTACTCTCCTAGAATGTCACCCAAAATTAATATAGTTTTAGATACATACAGAGGTGACAGTAGACAGAAAACAGATGCCTAATGTGAATTAATCCAAGCAACTTGATAATACCTGCATGGAAATGGTTGGTGTGGAGAAGGCATTTCTGTAGATCCACTCAGCCTCGTCTTCCAGCTCATTATCTTCAGCAGGTTTCACAGGTATAGCACGCAACTAGAGAACACAATCAGAGATAAACTACTAAAAGGACCAGACTCACTCACATCCAGAAATTCCTCACACTCGGGACCACATCCTAGTTTAGGATTTAAGGCAAGTTCTTGTTTCATACACACCTGGAACCTCTCTGGCATGTCTGTGGAACGTATTTCATTATCCTGGTCAGTCATGTGACTGCTCTCCAGCTCACTAGGCTCATAGATCTCAAAGATACTGCGACGGCCCACTCTCCTCTTGGTCTGTTTCTTTGGTCGATCCCACTGTTCTTCATCCTGGTCCTCTTCTTCCTCCTCAGCATGATCATACGGCTCAGTGTCAAACTCAGCAAAGTCAAAATCACCACCAAAAATCTCTTGGGCCTCTTGCAAAGCACTACAAGACAAGAGGTCACAAAAAGTCTTTACTCAAAAGGTTACAGCTCTGAAAGAACAAATTGGCTAGACCTTTCAGACTTATTGTAGTAGTTATAGGCAACTCTGGAAACTTGAAGTAGCCGTTCAAACATTCAGAGATCTTTACTCAAGCTCTGGCTTCTCACAGAAACCAGTTAAAAAAAACATAAAAATCTCAATTTATTTCAACAGTACATACAAACTAATTTGTTAGCCAGCTTTTCAAAATGCATCAAGCTTATTTAGCTCTGGTTCTCATTCAATAGTATTCTTTTCTCTGACCTCAACTATAAAGTGGAGATTCATAAGTGGATTTTGAGAAAAGAATTATAATGAAAGTACATGAACCAAAACTAAACTTACCATTACAATTAATACCTGCTACTATTGGTTTTACCAAGCTGTCAGAATGCAAAAAAACCTTGATTACTCACGCATCAGTGTATCCAGTAAATTTCTTCCCCTTCTTTTTTGTGATAGGTTGTCCATCATCATCCACAATGAAATCATCTATATCTGTAGAGATTAAAATAAAAGGCCTATTAAAAAAACTGTGAAAAAGTAGTATAAAGAACGTCCCAATTTGTTTTGATTCCTACCTGATTCCTCCTCATCTTCCTCTTCCTCGTCATCCCCTGGGTGGCGTCTTTCTACAGCTTCTCCTTCTTCTACCTCTCCATCTCCATCTCCAGTAAAAATCTCATCTGCAATTAGGTCTTTCTCATCATCTTCACCTTCATCATCCATTGTTCTCACTCGTGAATATTTCTTTTTCTAAATAGGAAAGACAGATGAGTTTTCAGTTAAGAACATTCTTGGCACATAAAATGTGCAACACTTCTTCTTCCACTGACATCAGTGTGTCAGGGTTTGTCGTACAAAAATTCCTTACCCACACAACTCACTCAAAAACTCAAGGTGAGGCACTAAAAAGCACCATTAAAAGGCCAGGAAAATACAAGGAAAAGGTGGACTTGTGGAGCACAGAGGGGAAAAATTACTATTGACCTACCCTCCTCTTTACTTTAACCCCCAAGTTCTCTTCAATAAGGTCCAGATCATCATCATCTAGGCAGTCGTCAAAATCTAGGAGATATGAAAAACATTTTCTTAATCCGATTTGACATAAAGAAGTAAATTATTATAACAGCCAGTATTAATTCCAAATGCCGTAAATGTAAATGTTGTAGGCTACTGAAAAACATTCAAAAGTCATATGGGTACTTACCACGCTTCCTGCGTCGGTGACGGACCTCCTCTCCAGAGTCGCTGTCTCCCCCAGCACTTCTGTTTCCATCCTCCTCCTCCTCCTCATCATTCCCATCATCAATAAGTCCTCTCAAGTTTCCATGTTCATCTTGATCTTCAGTGTTTTCCTCTTCCTCTTCTAAAATAGCGTTTAGCAATAAAGATATTTAAAACCCTGAACAGACACACACTGGTGCAGTCAGTACCATACTTTGTTCATAGTATGGAACAAGTTCTTACCATCTTCATCATCTTCCATAAACCTCTGTGTCTTTTTGGGTTTCAGATCCTTCTCCTCAAACTCCTCCTCGGATTCTTCAGCCTCACTTTCAATAAAGTCAGACATGTTTGCAAGAGCTACTGAAACACATACAAAAACATTATGATCGGGTGACGAATCTTTAAGGAGAATGCATCACATCCAAAGTTCTTGAATTGAAAAATTTTAACAACTTCAAAGCCCTGCAGTGAGATGCTACAGAGGGTAAATGTATTACTGCCATCAGATCAGCAGCACAGAGCAAACCGAAATAAGAGACGCACCAAACTATACGCATCACCAATGTTACGTAGAGAATTACCGATTATTCTAAATCATATGTTCTCTGGATCATTAATTCGTGGGCCTACGTGTCTACATCCTCAAATGAGGAGTATGTAGAGAGACTAGCATTATTTCTTATTGCTATTTGCATCTGTTACCACACAGCTAGTTAAAGTCGACGCTAGACAAAACACCGACGCCAGACAAAACACTTTACTGGATATTTCGAAGGGGAAAGGCTCCAAAGTACAATACTCAACTAAAAACAACGTGACTGGAGATTACATCCAGTTGGATTTATTTTAGTCAAAGCTAACCCTTCCCAGCATAGAGGGGGTCAACGTTACATTGAGTAACGAGCTACACAACAAACAAGGCCTTTAGCAACACGGTTGATCGAAGCGGCTAGGCAAGTTAGCTAACTAAAAACAAAACACGCCTTTATTATTTTTAAACGAATTATTTTAATACCTCCAATGACTGATTAAGACAAGAAGATACACTTGCGTTTCTCTGTGGTGTCGTTTGGTAGAAGTGTTGGAAAAGACGGACAGGGATGAAGAAAATTCGGAGCAGCAAACAACAAAAATGGCTGAGGAAACGCAGCGTGATTTTGATCCCGGCAGGGAATTAAGTAACGTCCGGCCAGCAGCGACAAACGGAGAAAATAATTGAACCTAGGAGAGACTTACCTTGAGACCAGATGAGAGATAAACTAGCCGGAGGTAATAAAGTTACAGCTTATCAAACGGTGTAAAAGCTAGGCGAATTTAAGGGGCGAAGCGAGTACACTGTGGGGATTTCCCTCGTCTCCTACTCCAGACCACGGACGGGCGCCCTGCCCTGCACACTGAGGGTTTTCTTCCTCTGCTTTCTCTCTGTGTGTACGTACTCATACACTCTCTCCCTCTTTCTGCGTCCCCCCTCCCCTCTCTGTAACTCCTCCCAATAAACACAATGGCCACGTCTAATTCGGTCCTTCCACTGACCTGTTTGTGCATTTCGGTTTTATTATTCTGTACGTGTTATTGTTCTTTGGGATCAGAACTAAGTCTGGTCACCTGTGGCTCGGTCGTCAAGCTGCTCAACTTGAAGCACAATGTCAGACTACACTCTCACGATGTCCGATATGGCTCCGGTGAGTATTTCTCATGGTGTGGGGGGGGGGGGGGGGGGGGGGGGGGGGGGGGGGGGGGGGGGGGGGGGGGG
>JBBPDC010136259.1:11646-25125 GCA_037974485.1 Hemigrammopetersius urotaenia
CTGTCCCCCCCCCCCCCCCCCTCCCCTCATTAGGTGCTGGGGATGGATTTTCCCTGCGCTCTGCAGAGTCATGTCCTACCTCATAGACGTATTTTTTATTTTTCAAATGCCAGCCCATGGCGTTTTTGGTTTATCATTCATTTTTACAGTCCATTTTACCATCCTAAAATACACAAGCTGTTGCTCTGTCTTTAAGACTGGTATGTGCATTCCGATTGGGTGATTTTTTAACAGGCTCTGTAGGGATAGGAACGGTTAACCTGTTGTAAACTAATTAAGCAGATATAAATAAACCTCAAAATCTGGTCTTATTTCCCAAAAGCAAGGAATTTGATTTTCATAATATAGACTATTTCTATATTATGAAATCTAATTCCTATTTGTGAAGATAGCATACTGTATTTCATATTGAACATTTTCTGGTTTGGATTTATTTTGTTTTGGATTATTTTAGATTGATTTATTTAGACTTCATGTTTTATATTCTTGCAGTTGTGTATGTTTGCACTCATAAGCAATTTTCTCTGGAATCAATAACATTTTCTGATTCTGATCATACACGTTTAGCATGAACATGAATGTGTCTTGTTATATTTCAGGTAGTGGCCAACAGTCAGTTACTGGAGTGACCACGGTAGAGGACAGCAACAGTTACTGGAGTGTCCGTGGCACCAGTGGGGCAGCATGTCATCGAGGGACCCCGGTGAAATGTGGCCAAAACATAAGGCTTACACATGTTAACACAGGCCGAAATTTGCACAGTCACTACTTTGCATCTCCACTGTCATCCAATCAGGTTTGCAAGCTAGCATCCTTGTTGCACTATTTTTTTTTTTCAAACAAAAAAATAAAAGTTTAAAGTAAGCCCAGAATGAGAATCTGCCTATTGAACAAAAAACATTGCTGTTTTACATCTTTTTTTTCCTATTAGGAGGTCAGTGCTTTTGGAGAGGATGGCGAGGGCGACCACCTTGACGAGTGGACTGTACTTTGTGGAGGCTCTTTATGGCAGCGTGACGAGTCGGTGCGTTTCCGCCACACAGCCACAGATGCTCTGCTATCAGTAACAGGGGAGCAGTACGGCAGGCCCATTCATGGCCAGAGGGAAGTACATGCCATGACAAGCACCAGTCAACACAGCTACTGGAAAGCTATGGAGGGTATTTTCATGAAACCTCTCACAGGGCCCAGAGACTTCTTCAGCCCTACACATACTGAGCTGTGAATGGGTTCTCCTCAGCAAGCACTTACTCTGGCAGTATTTATTTCAGTGTTTAATGTTCTGTTTTCATTCCATTGAGAGTTCTAGTCCGTTAATGCAATCACTTTCATTAGATTGTACCTCATACACAACACTTATGGGTGTAAATTAGAGGTTGTTTCAACAACAGCAACATATACAGAGATTTGGCCTAACACAGTAAGTAATATCCCAAAACAATATAGCATTTTGTGCATATTGGACATTGGACAACTGTTGGACATTTGGTTAATGAAAACTGCCTTTTTTTTGTTAGCTCCATACTAACACAGTTCTGATGTCTATTACTTCCCTAAAACAGTGTAAACATTGTTGATCATTCGGACTAGCAGAATAAATAAAACTATGTTCTGTTCCTCTGTTTCCTAATGCTGTCTTTGTAATTGCAATAAGGGGTCATTTCCTAAGATTAGTAGTACTTAAAATGAAATATAGTATATCTACTGTGGACAACTGCAAATTTATCAGCTGAAGCAATAGCAAATGTATTAATATTATACAGACCATTCACACAGTAATAGTGTTTTTTAATTCACCTTGGCAGTGATAAAACAGTGGAATGCTGTTTATGGTTTTAGAAACAGTATAGACTGTATTTAGATAGTAAAACATTTCACTTCCTAAATATCAAATGAAGACACCCAAAACCCATCCAAAAGTAACTTTGTGATTTAGCTTGTACATTTACATGGTACCTATATAATTTGGTTTTCATATAAGGCTCTAAATGAGAAAAATCAGTCACACCGAGTCATGAGTCGGTGTTCCTTAACTAATCATCATTAATGTCATCAATAAGCTATAAATCAAACTAAGCGTCTCCAAAAAGGAAAAAGGAAAAAAGGCAAGCCATATTCTTTGTTCACTCAGGGATAAATTATTCATCTTTTGCCTGCTTATAGATTGACCACCAAACAACTTCACATTCTAAGGCTTAGAAATATGCATTTTTACAGTGGTTTTCAACTCCAGTTCTGGGGACCCGCTTCCCTGCAAAAGGTGGATCAGATGTGATCAGACGCTGAAACTGCTGGACAGTGAAGTGAAAGTGACCATTCTGTCATACATGAACACACCACAGCATTTAACCCATTCAGCAAGTGAAGCAGAGGGCAGCTTGGAACACAGGACCAAGTGAGCAGTGTGTGGGGACAGTACCTTGCTCAGGGTACCTCAGAGGACTGCCGTCTTGGGAATCAAACTCACAACTTCCCAATCGCAGGGCAAATGCCCTAACTACTAGGCTACCAGCTGATTCCCAGGACTGGAATTTTAAAACTGACTGCTGAAGGTAGTGAGTTTGGTAGTGATGAGTATTAAACCCATACATGTAGGTGTGGTTTCCCAGATAGGGACTAAGCCTAGTCCTGCACTAAACAGTATCACGAATGGACATTTTCCATTAAAAGAGAAATATAGTCTAGGTGTATTCTTAATCCCTGTCTGGGAAACTGGGTCTTAAAGTTTTTCTCATTCATAGCGATGCCATTTTACGTTGCTACTAACCACTATTCATGCTAAACCTTCCATTTGAGATGCTCTGGTCTTGTCATTTAGGTATTACAATTTGGTCTTTGTCAAAGTTGGTTAGATGCCTGTCCATTTTTTCTTGTTTCCAACACATTAACTGAAAGCCCACTTGCTGCCTAATATGTTCCACCACTTGACAGGTGTCGCTGTAATGAGATCAACTGCCCTGATTAGTCATTTTAAATGTTTTGGCTAATCTGTGGATATTCACACCTATACATCTTGCAGCAGTTAATCCTGCCGTTTACATGTAATTATTTCCATCCAGATTGCCTTTTTAATGCTTTTTAGAACAAAGGTCCTTTACATATATCAGTCAGGATGGATGTCAAATGGCACTGTAGGAATAACTACAAAATATAACAGGCATTACCAGTCAGAATGACCTATATTTAAACAAAACTGTAAATTACTAAATGATACATTGAGGTTCTGTATAAATGTGCATTGCTGTAGTAAGGAAAATCAAGAGGATTGTGTAGAATTTTATGACCATGAAACTAGAGTGTCTTGATTAACTGGTTTTGTAAACAGTTTGCTTCGAAACAAAAGAAAATATAAAGGCAAACAAAATAAGCCTGTGTTCAGCAGATCCAGTATAACATATAATGCTGCCCAATACCTAAAAGTTAAAGATGACAGACTTTATGTTCCAGTAGATTTCATTTCTCTTCAGCATTGGTTGGCGTCTTCAGTGATGCACTGACTTCATCAATTGCACCCCTAATACTGTGAAAAATATATGGGAATGAAACAAAAAAATGGTAATTACTATGTTGAGATTTGATGAAAAATACCTGAAGTGTGATTCTTAGTAAAGGGATTCTTATTTAAAGGCATATGCCCTATATTAATGGAGCATTACCGTTCCTCTGCAACCTTCTCCTCAAGTAGGTTTGCAAAGATTTGCATATGCTTTAGTGCTGTTTTATACTGGAGACAAAAAAAAACCAGATGAGAATAGAAGAAGTTATCCCCTTATGCTGCTTTCTTCATTTCTCAAATTATTGTAAAACAGGTTTGTATAGAGTTTACAGATTCCCACCTTATCATCATGCCAATCAAAGCAACTGGTTCTGAAGTGTTCAAGAACCTCCTTATATGTCTTGCTACAATAGGCAGAGCTTCTTCCATTCCATACTCGTTGAGCATGTTCCTTGTTATCTGTGCACTTTTCAACAATTTTGTACATCGAGGCCCTGACTAATTCTCTTGCCTATAAAAAAAACCCAAACATTACAATATATTGTTCCAAACTATTACAATGTTTTGAGCTGAATGTTACCTGCATAAGCTCATCCAGTTCCTTCTGAAATCTTGCTTTGTCTTCTTCGCTTTTTGCAGAAAGAATCCTTTTCTGTAAAATATCCACTTGGACATCTTGGCCAGAAACAAAGTCTTTAGGTTCCATAACTGTTGGCTGAAGCAAATACTGAAAACCATAAATATACCTGAAATATACCTGAAAAGTAAAATCCCATAAATATGCTCATGTCCATCTTTATTTAGTGCACAACTAAGTAATGTATACTGCAAATTATATCCCACAAAGCAAATTCCTGACTGAAATGCACTCCTCCATCCCTGAAGTAAGTGTACTATCATGTGTCATTTTTAAATTCACAAAAGGTGCCACCATTTTGTCCCTCAAAGAAAACGTTTAAATCTGACGTCTTATGGCAGCAGCTGTCACTGGATGGCCTTTTTTTTTTTTTTTTTTTTTTAAATCTAGATCCATACATGGTTCAAAAATTATCCAAAATTATTTAAGATCACAATGATATTGGGAGATCTTTTGTGACTGTCAGGAGGAGTAAACTGGCCTCAGAATCATTCTGATTACCCTGTAGTGAAGGCCAGGCATTAATGTACTGGTGGGGACTGTTGTATGTCAGAAGTTATAAGACAGAGATATGTTATTAACTAGACTGACCATTTATCAACATACCTTTTGTTCCAAATGAGAGTAATACAGGCCAATACTTTTGTGCGAAGTCTCTGTCTTTATTGAACATAACATATGAACATATGATGTATGTTTTTTGACTTGGACGACATACACTACATCGACAGAAATATTGTTACAATTTGTGCCCATTCATTCTGTAGAGCATTTATGAGGTCAGGCATCGCATGGGACTAGAACATTTTTCGTAAATGTAAATGTAAATTTTTCATTCCAGCCCACAGGTGTTGGATGAGGTCGAGGTCAGGGCTCTGTGCGGGCCAGTCAGGTTCCAACCATGTCTTTTTGAAACTAGCTTTGTGCACTGGGGCACAGTCATGCTGGAATATAAAAAGGCCTTTTCCCCAAACAGAACGCAAAGTTGGAAGCATGGGATTGTCTATCTATCTTTGGAAGTAAGGAACCGCCTAAATGCAATAATTAGTATTACTCCATGGCAACAGGCAACCGAGGCGTCTCTGATTGGTGGGACGCGCTGTGAGATTGTGGGTAATGCATTTCTATACATGATTTAACAACGTGTGACTAAAAACAAACAAAAATAAATTCTGACAGAATTATACCTTCAACAGAAGCGTTTGTCTCAAAATCAGTTTGTTCACAGTAAGCATCGGTTGGATAATTAAAGTTTTATGACCAAAAGCATTCCATATGGTGATTTACTTCCGGAAACAGTTAAACTATACAAGATAAGCAGTTTTACAGCCAAAACACCACACAAAGACCAACGGACACATAGAAGAGCAGAAAAAAACAATTTCTGATAAATAAGCTCGAAACAAGCTGTAATAAATTGCATGTTCCAGGTTTACTAGCAGTATTACAACCCACATGCCTTTGTGAAACACAATCACATGACCGCAAGTGTTTTTCTTCCATAACCAGCTGTAACAGCAGTTCGTCGTTTGTCTGCATCCGTTTAACACGGTTAGTGCCCTGTTAGTACCTAGATTGTCTAGCTATGATACAGCCTTTAGCCTACCTCGGGATTTCAGCTGTTTATGCAGAATGTGCCTCTTCTCTCAATGCGCTGCTGCGGTTTTCTTCCAAAGTAACGCTCTATTTTCCTCCCCCGTTTTCCTGCAAACCCAGCATACAGCGTTAAAACTGACTGATATTTCTTAATCAGAAGTAAATTAGCTGGTGAACTTAATGAAGCAGCCGTACTTTAGTTTATTTGCTTTCTCAAGAGACTGACGGGGTGGATTCAACCTAGCCAGAACACACCAGGCACGTCACGCGTGCCAAACTATTGCGTGACGCTTGTAGTCACGTGAGGGGGAAAGGGAGGACGTTAAATGTTACATTTACGTTACATTTACATAAACGTCACATATACGTATTGTGGCGTGGGGGATTTGTTTTAACTTCACAGCCTAACTGTTGTTCCTAAACAATCTCCTTTTTTACATTAAGGTAAATTATATTCACTTATTTAGAATATTTAATTGTAGTTGTGCTGCGATCTTGATGGAAAATAACACTAATCACCAGATTACCAAGCACCTGGGTAGGGCTCAAGTTCAAATTTATTTATAAAGCACATCTAACCAAAATACTAAACAATATGATATGTGAGTTATGTAGACACAAGGTAATAAAATAAACACACATAAAATATACACACACGGACAGTGCTACAGTATAAACAAAGGCAAGATTAACTAACTTTTCTTAAAACAGAAAGTAGCAACGAAAAAGCAGAGAAATAATATGCATAGTTCTTACACTGTTATAAGCAACCAAGGAATAGAAATATGTTTAAAGAAAATAATTTTCTTTCAAAGGTAGATAGACATATGCATAGCAGAGACCCCAAATTGGAGCCAGAGAGATCTCACTCACAGTTATCAAAGTTATAGATGCTGATTGAAGAACTTATCTGACAAATAGGACCTGAACCACTTCAAGGCAATACCTTTCAAACAAACACAGTGCTCTAAAGGAGAAATAAGAAGACGGTGGTGTGCTGTTTTATATTCTGGATAGGAAGGTAGAATAAAATATGGGCTTTTGGGTGCTCAATCATAACATTATTAACAGAGAACTGTGCTGTAGTTAAACATGGCAAAGAGCTTGAGTGCATAGTTTAATGAAACAGCAGGGCAGGGGAGATACTTCTGAAGAGAAAGTCTTTTTGAGTGTCCAATAAATACACCGGTGTGTAATTTGGCTTCTGTGCTGGTTGAAATAACTATGGAACACTGAGGAAATAACTTTCAAGAAAACATGAAATGTTTACATAAACAATTGCAATCCATACAGTGACTGACGCAAGATATTTATTTTCACGTTCATTGAATGGATACCTTTATTTAAAGTACAAACATTATTCATATTATTCATATTTATTTCTGTTTAAAAATGATATTGCTATAATTTTACTGTCAATCCACACCCTGCAAGCAAAGTGTCCATGGTTTTGCAATAACCTTTCTGTTTACACATCATAAAAATATGTACATAAGATTCTCAGTTATACCACTTGGCATGCTAAAAAGAGGATTCTGGATTGAGAGCAAATAAATGTCTGAAAACGGTCCTTTTCAGATTAAAAAATAAGAAACAATACTAAAACTTAGAAAAAATCCACATAAAATCCACAGCATAGAAACAGTAGTAAAGAAAATACGAAATAAAATTTTCATGCAAAAACTTTAAAAGAAGGTCATATTAAAGTTTACACATTTTGGAATGACAATAGTGATGGAAAGAAGCATGTTACATGTGTATATATATATATACATGAATGATCCCATTAATTAAGTACATGAAAAATTGCATATTTATGGTCATATGGTTTGCACTTCAATTAATAATTCATTTAAATGTAACAGATTTTTAATGTACATACATGCAGACAGTGCACACATACGCACACACAAAGTAGACAAAGTAGACAGTAGTTATTAAATGTAGGTTCTGTATTGCAGATAAAGAAAGGCTCGCTAGATGGAGCCACCGACCAGATCTTTCCCAGAACATACTGATAAGCAGATTTAATCCCAAATACAACTCTGTTCACCTAATCTAGTAACACCCCTTTGATGACCCACTGCACAAATGTTTTATTACATTTTCTTTAATATATAGTAATATTAAAGAAAGTAATTTCTTGCTGTTTCTGTTAGATGTGGCAGCATACATACTGATATTAGACAGCCTTTTAGAAAACCCCAACCATATCTGGTGCTGTACATAGTGTAGGTACAGTGCTTGGACGTGCAGGAACTACACAATCAGGGACAGACCCTTAAGACAGTTCTCTACATGAAGTTATATACATAAACATGCATGCACTAGGCTATATGAAAACACAGCTAAGCTTACAGTCTTACATAGTGAACACGCTATGGGAATTGTGAAATACACATTTAGAGAGATGTGAACTGTTATTGTATTTACATTATAGATTATGTAGTAACAAGATATGAGAAGACAAGATTATAGGCATATCCCAGCATTCTGCAACCCAATCTTTGTCTACCACATCTGTGGTGTACATATGATTACTGTGGACAGTGATTTTAATTTTAATGTTTCTCTGTATGCACTAAAAGAACAGAACAATCACTGATTTGAAATAGTTATAATAGTGGGAAACCATGTTATCACGGACCCATTCTACACAAGATGTGTTTTAGTTAGTAGTTTCAGAGTTAGAGGAGCGCATCCGGATTTTAACTAGGGATAGGAGACGAGAGTCAGGTGAGTCGCTAGCCAGTCCGTGCCTTATGGGAAGATAGCCCGCACCCGTCTCCGGCTGTAGAGCTCCAGCAGCAGGGCAATTGGGTGACGATTTGGCGGCATAATCGCAAAGCACCACGCAAGCACCACTCTCCTCCTCCCGTTCACGTGTCGAACAGGTTTTCCCTCCTCAGTGAAGCGCCAGTGCTCTGGTTATAGGTGATTCAGTTCTTCGACATGTGAAATTAGCTAAATTAGGGAACCTGAAGCTGCTAGCTAGCCATAGGTATAAAAGGATAGTGTTTCATGTAGGAGTTAACGACATTCGCTTGCAGCAGTCAGAAATCACTAAGGCTAGTGTTAAAGAGGTGTGCAAATTAGTCCAGACTATGTCCGATGCAGTAGTTGTATACTCTGGCCCCATCCCAATACGGTGTGGCCCCGAAGCTTGGAGCAGACTTTGGGCACTGAAGTGCTGGATGTCCAAGTGGTGATCAGAAAACAATGTGGGATTTATTGATAATTGGTCAATGTTAAAGGGTAAGCCTGGTGTTTTAGCCCGGGACGGTATCCACCCTTCGCGGGAGGGTGCTGCTCTCATCTCCAGCAGCACAGCTCCGGTAGTCGCTGCTGACAAACCAATCCCGGGCCAGGAGGCCGACAAACTGGCTTAACCGACCGTCTGTTAGCTGCCTTGAGTCGTCACCTAGGTTTCACCCTAAGTCTTATAATATCAAGACTGTCTGTCCCCCGAACTAAACAGAAAACTAAGAAATACCAAAAAGTGTGCTTGAATAACTTAATTAATGTCTCTCGTGCTTCCAGTAAGCTCAGCACCTCAGATCAAAAGCTAAAGATGGGACTGCTAAACATAAGATCACTCGCTCCTAAAACTGCTCTTGTCAACGAATTAATAACTGATCAGAATCTTGAGACCTTATGTCTTACTGAGACCTGGATTAGACCTGACGTGTTTGTTTCTCTAAATGAGGCTACACCTCCGAGCTACATCTACGCACGCAGTCCTAGACTCCCAGAAATATCAACCCCATCCGCCACTCCATCGTGTCCAGCAGACCTAGAGAACCTGACTGAATGCTTTGAGAGCTCTCTCCGATCCACACTAGATTTCGCCGCACCTCTAAGACGTAAAAAGGTCAGACAGGAAAAGCTGGCTCCCTGGTTTAATGATCAAACACGTGCTTTAAAGCAAAATGTGCGTAGACTAGAACGCAAATGGCGGTCGACTAACTTGGAATCCTTCCACACCATCTGGAAGGAGAGCCTTAGAAACTACAACAATGCACTCACCGGCACGCTCTGCCTCTCTATCATCCCTCACTGAATCTAATAAAACAACCCCAGGTTCCTGTTTAGTACAATTTCTAAACTAACTAAGAATCAGGGAGGTGCATCATACCTGCAAATCTTACTAGCGATGTTTTTATTGACTTCTTTAATAATAAAGTAGAATTAATTAGACAAGAAATTCAGCCTAGAAATTCGACTCAACCACATTTGCCACCTGATTCGGCGGACACAGATGCTGTTGCTGAAAAACTTATGACTTATTTTACCCCACTGAGTCAAACAGAACTTTCTGCAGTTATTCTCTCTTCAAAATCCTCTACCTGTTCACTCCACTCTATTCCTACAAGCCTGCTTAAAGAGGTCCTACCAGTAATCACCGGGCCTCTCATATCAGTGTTAAACGCTTCACTTAGTATCGGTTATCTACCGAAATCCTTTAAATTAGCAGTTATTAAACCTCAGTTGGAAAAAAACGCACCTTGACCCATGCGAGCTCTCAAACTATCGACCAATCTTCCATTTCTATCTAAGGTCTTAGAGAAAGTCGTGGCCCACCAGTTATGTCAACTACTACACAAAAACCGTATAAATGAAAAATTTCAATCTGGGTTCCGCCCTCATCATAGTACAGAAACAGCCTTAGTAAAAATAGTAAATTATCTCTTACTTACATTTACGGCATTTATCAGACGCTTTTATCCAAAGTGACTTCCAATTCCTAATTACAGGGGACAATCTCCCTGGAGCAACTTGGGGTTAAGGGTCTTGCTCGATCATTGGCGGTGCTGAAGGTAGGATTCGAACCCAGGACCTCTTGATCTAGAGGCAAGTATCCTACCCACTATGCCACCACCACCATCTGCAAAAACAAAGGAGAACAAACGTGAGACATAGAACTCAGGAACACACTCAATCCAACACAGGGGCATAAACAGGAGTATTCAATAAAAGTAGTATTCAATAACTTGGGAACTTACCCAGTCAAAAATGATGCAGCTGAATCTTTAATGAATATTCAGAAGTAATCTGTATGTGTGCACGTGAGGGAGCGAGAGAGATTTTAAAAAGGAAAACCCCAGATACACCAGCTGGTCTGTCCGACCCTTTGCCCAAGTCAATATAAGCCCACCACGTTTAACAGATGAGCTGGTATGCTTTGGATCTTGGGCAGTTTCTGTTCGTCTCCACACTTTCCAATTGGCATTACTCTGACACAGGTTAATCTTGGGCTCATCTGTCCAGAACACCATTTTTCAGAATTCTGGAAGTGCCTTTAACAAATTTTTCCTTTAACTGTAATCTGGCCATACTGTTTTTGTGCCTAACTAGTGGTCTGCACCTTACAATGTGGCCTCTATGTTTATGTTCATTAAGTCTGCTGTGGATAGTAGTCTCTGACAAAGACAGCAGTGGAGGTCTTCCTTGGCCTACCAGTCCTTTTGCAATTCCAGAGGTCGCCAGATCCTTCTTTCTTCTTAATGATATTCCAGACAGTTGATTTTGCTAATTTTGGTTTGATCAGTGTCTCTAATGGTTTTATATTTGGTTTTTTTTAAAAAAAAAAAAAGCTTCTTTGACTTTTACAGCTTTTCTCCTCACATTGAACAACCTAATGAAGCAATAAAAACACACCTGAGAAATCACAAGCACCAGGGAAGCCAACTGTCCCAAGCATTATGGTGCACTGAAATTAGGGAATCTATGTAAAAAAACAAGTGGTGTAACTTGTACATAGTGGAACTGAAATGTATTAAAATGAATGTGCGCTTAAATCCCGTCTAAACTGTTTGATTTAAGGAGCAGAGGGGCATCTCAAAGAAAAATAAATATATATGCAAACAACCTCTCCAAAATTTCTTCTCTAACTTCATCCCAAAAGTTCTGAACTTTTTCATGTCCGCAGCGGTTTCTCTCCTCAAGAATTTATTTGTTTATTTGTTTGAAATTGATTTACATTAGACCATTATGGCCAGTGTTGACAGAATAGAAGTGCTAGAGCGATTTTCTTGCTCAAATCTCTCTTTATGTGTGTTCCCAAAATGTATTATTACAATGAGAATTTTGTATTTGCATGTAAAACATGCATGCACAAGCAAGCCCCAGTGCACAAAGCAAACACATGGTGTATGAGTGAGGGAGTTGGTGTCCCCCAGTATGCTTACCTACACCATTTTGTACTATTAAAAGCGAATCTGTCTTTACACTAATTATTTTCCTTTTCATTTGCAAGTATGACTAAAAGCCTCCTTACCTCCAAATGAAAAGGAATTCTGTTACTTACCTGGACTGTATTTATATTAAACTTTTGCAGAAGACTGTAAGCTGTGGATTATATTTTGTTCATGTTTTGATGGCCTAAGTGCCTAATGAAATAGCAAAGGATGTTTTTGCTCAAGATTCTGATCCCAGAAAAGAATGAAATTATACAAACCTTGGAAGAAATGCAGACGACTAGAAAAATCAACAAAAACAGCTTAAATCCATGTCAACTATTTAACTAAGATACTGCAGTCAGAGCATCCATACAACAACGGTCACATAATGACTAGCCAACGCCTCACCCAACAATACATAAGCCCTAGAGAAGAACACCACAAGTCATAGAGAAGTGGGAAGTCAAGGTTTTTTTTTTTGAGAAATAAGTAAGCAGTAGGAAAGAGACATAGTTAGTCGCCAAAGTGCTCCTTGAAGAGGTGGGTCTTCAGGCGACGCTTGAAGATCATGAAGGGTCTTCAAGGTATTCTAAAATATGCTGAAGCTGAAGACGACGATGATGATCCTAATTCAACAAACATGGACGGCGTGAATTAATATTTCTCAAGCCACATTAAAAAAGATGACACACTGGATTTCAAATGATATAGTCATGACACCTTGTGTAAGACCAAAAACTGGAACCACCTGGCATCATTCTATTGTTCATATGCCTGCATATACTGAAGTAAGCGTGCCTCAGCCGCAACATACAACAATGGTTCAACAGACTAAGACTACCACCAGATCAAGTTGTCAGACAGTACTGATCAGTGAATCACCAAGATTTGCACCTCCATCAACAACTGGTACAGCAAACAAAATCAGCTGCAAAAAAGAACATTCAAACAGGAGTCATATGCCTAGTTTTGATTGTTGATGCAACAGTACCTCGAGGATCCTACAAACCTTTCAGGATGGTGAAGGGCTAGTGCGTTCAGTAAAGATCAAAACAAAGACAAGGGTTCTTGAACGGCCCATCATGGAAGTCTGTTGGCTGGTGGACGTCTGTTCCCCTGACAAACCAACCAACCCAGCGGTACAGTGTACATTATGTCCTTTTCCGTGTTCTGTGGACCACTTTTAGAGGACTGAGGTGGGTTCCTTTAAAAAGTGAAAACACCCAAAGAAATAGAGTATGAACAGAAAAAGAACTGAGGCACCTTCTGAGCTAAAGTGGACCAGAAAGAGAACTGAAGATGAAAACAACCGAGTTCATGTTCTGTTGGTCCACATTTTGTACCATTTCTAGAGGACTGGGTTTGTTTCCTTTAAAGAGGGCTATATGTGAAAAGACCCTTAAATTCCATAGTTTCTTAGGGTGGGGAGCCAGACCCTAAGAATTTAGTGGTGGGCGGATCGATCCAAATATCGATACTATCGATATCAGAGCGGGTATTGATATTGATCGATACCAGTGTCATAAGATCGATACTTTAGCGCCGGTACTTTAAAGTGCCTCTCCAGTCAC
>JBBPDC010137523.1:0-25087 GCA_037974485.1 Hemigrammopetersius urotaenia
ATTAATAAAATAAATAGCCTGAGATGGCACCATAAAATTTATTGACACTTTAGGATGTCTTCTTTCCAGAGATATTTTAAAAATTGAGAAAAAAATGATTTTCAAAAAAAAAAATTTAAAGCTGAAAATGTACCGATTTCGTGGAATGACCCCTGTATGTGGGATGCAAAAGTTCTCACTCATAAGTACAAAACTACATATTAGTTTCATAGTAGTTATTGAATTTTTATAGTAGTCCCTTGATTAAAAAGTCTTAAGTGAGTTATATACTCCTACATTTGCTCAGTGTTCTCATGCTAATTTGAGCTTGTTATAAATATCTAATACACAGTAATTGATCATTATTGATAACTTGCATCCCAGTCAACCTATATTTATAGGAGTTATCTTTGATCAGAACCTTGATTTTTTTATATTATTTTTAAAAATATATTTTTGTGCAGATTCTTTGGCACACCGTGCCTAGAGTGTATGTGTGTGTGTGTGTGTGTGTGTGTGTGTGTGTGTGTGTGTGTAGTATCAGCGTTCTGCAAGGGACAATGACTGTTCTGTTAGCACACCTGTGATCTCTTCTGCAGCTAAAGCTCTGTATGTGCTCTTTTACTGCTGATCCTGGAGATCTCTCTTTCTGTGTGTGCGTGTGTGTGTGTGTGTGTGTGTGTGTGTGTGTATGTGTGTTTTGGTGTTGATCTGATGAGCTGAAGCTCAGACCTATTAAACCAGGCCAGTGTTTGTAATCTGAGAGGTTTAAGAAGCACTGCAGGCGCACTGGACCACCTGTTCATTTATTTAATTTCCAGTCAAAACAGCCATTAAGTACAAATTATTCATTCTTTCCCGGTGGTGCTGTGGTGGTCCTATTCCAGTAAAGGATGAGATAGGAAAGGGCTTACATGAGTAGGAACAGATGCGCTCTGATCAGCAAGTGTAAAATGGCCAATAAATGAAAATAATACACACAGTGTTTCTGTTCATTTGTGCACCTTCTGTGTTTTAACATGCATCTTAAAATTCATTTAATACTGAAAATATGACACATATTACTTAGTAGGACTGTTTACAAAAGGCAAATATTTATATCTGTGAAAAATACATGTATTGCATTAAAATGAGAATTTTAGTTGCTACATTTTTGGCAGTGTGCACGAGATATCTGGACATTTTTGCTTGTTTTGTGTGATGCAAAGACATTTGAATACATATTTTTCTGATGTGTGTCTTTACTAAATTTGTAAATTCTCAATTTTAAGTGTGCAAGAAATGTGCATCAGTTATCATACATAGCTTGCATAGATATAACTAGTATATAATTATATAGTTATTGTATATAACTAGAATAGTTATATGTTTATGGTATATAATATATAGTTTTGTTGTTATGATATATAACTTATACACGAGTTGGTTTAAAACAACTGATGCTGTGTTTGTCTATCAGCGGGAAAACAGTGAGAAAAAGAAATTTAATTAAAATGCACAGTTCAGTTTGGTGTTTCGACAGCTTGTCAGGCTTTAATAATTCATTGTTTGGTGAGGTCCTGGGGTGTGTAACGCCACGGACAGCAGAAACTTGTGAGGTAATGGGCAGATCTGATGGCCGCAGCCGGGGTGTTGGGACGAAACTGAGCTGCTGGTGAAATGTAACAGTGATCATCGGGTCCAGTATAAGGAAATTGAGCCACAAACACATGGTCATGTGCCAGCACTTTAGACAGGATTGACAAGAACTTTACTCCACTGACAGCTCTCCTGTAAAAGAGTTCCTAGAAATGACCACATGGGGTTAAACAAAGGTGACGGAGAGTCAGTCATCCCAACCGCAAAGATCTGACGATTAAACTGGTGTACAAGTAGGTCAAAGCTCTGTAGAAGGTATCCATAAATTATCTGCACTCAATGTAAAACAAACCACGATACACTGAACAAGCTGTGTGTGAATGCATTTGTTTTAGTGACACCACAATTGCACTGCAACATTGACACTGGTCATAAACCTCATAAAATTCTCTTATTTCCAAAAAAGAAAAGACACTTTTCATTGGGTGGGGGTTTCTTATGAATTCATAATTGCATAACCGATTTAGCTCACATATCGATATAACCACCTTCAATTTCCAAGATCAACTGTTCATTGGTACAAATTATTTAGACCTGTGGTCATGTTGCCAAGGTCAGTAAAAAAAAAAACTGTCACCCTAAGCTGAGAGGAAATTGGTCTGGATGGTTAGGTGAAATCCAAGAATCACCAGGAAAATGGTCTGTCTCCCACAGTCCACCCTCGAGGACGTTTTACATTACCATAGGCTGAGAGGAGGGCATCTGCTCCAAAACTGACACTTGGTGGTGAAGCATGGTGGTGGTAGCAGCCTCATGCTCAGAGGCTTCAGAATTGCTGTAAACCAACAAATTTGGTCTATAAATTATGCTAAGAACAATGGTCAAAATCAAAAATCCAAACGTATAAAGTACTATGGGACTTTAAATGTTAGGCTTGCTAGATGTTTAATTTTGACCCTGTTGTTGTTTTTGACCCCATTTTTGTAATAATGAAACATAGGGTCTAATCATTCTCAAGAGCTGTTGCAGAAATAATTAAAATACATGGTTGTATGTACATTTCTGGCCATGTCTGTCACGACGGCGGGGGTTAACCCGCTGCCGTGATTTTTCCCATTGAAGACAGTCAGGCATCCATTTCTGTGCTGTGCTCTTTATTTACAAACATCAAACATGAAAGAGGAAAACGAGATAAGGGTGTATAGGGTGATGGACCAATACAGAGGTCCACACAAACTGAACTGAAATACACGAACAGACTCAGACAGAAACCAATCACAAAGCATAATCACTAAACTAAACACAAGACACCTGAAACTGTGAAACAAGACACAAACATGCACAAAATACCAAAATAAAAGCCCCAAAAACCAAACCAAAACAGTGGCCCCTACCGGCCACTGGCCGAGCCGTGACAATGTCTATTATAATTTCCAGGTCAGATCTAGATAAATCGAATGTAGTATTTTCTCACGTATTATATATTTATTTTTCTGAAAAAATAAAAGTGTATCTGACAGCTGTTTTAAGCTATCCAGATTTTTTGGCCCTGTTTTTTGTCTTTTAGACTGTATTATTCTTGTCTCAATGTTATCAGGTGGGATCTATGCACCCACTGCAGCAGTAGTGTCTATAAGCACCATATGTTGTATTTTTATTGTGCTCAGGTCTTTATGGTGCTGACTCATTGATTCCATTGATGATCTAACAGTCTACAGCAAGTTACCTAATGCCCTCATTCACTGTACATGGGGCAAACATTTTCTCATTTGCACTTTCTCCTCAATTTCCACTCCAACAGTGTTAACAGCTGTCGGTATCTGTGTTCACAGTTTACACGGTCAATAGTTTAAATAGCCACTGATGCTAAAGACCTTATTGTCCCCTTGTCTCATTTCTACCGTTCTGTATTTACTGCCAGCAGTCAAGTACTTACTGTTTGCACCATTTATTATAGGTCTTCTATTTTTATATAATACATCGCCAATGGGAATTTTATAGAAGACTTAAAATAATGTTTATTATGTAATAATTGCTTTTATGGGATTTATTGATTTAGTATGTTCCATTTTTTCTGTATAGGCATTAACTATTTAATTTTCATTATCTTAGACTTTGTTCTGATCAAAGTGAACAAATATATTTTTTGTCCTCCCACCAAGTGAGACGATGCATTAGCCTCCAAATAGGGTATTAGACCTGCTTCTCTTTGAGATGTTCACAGGCCACTTTCTGCAAGTGTTGAGTCTTCTCTGCCTATTTTCATTCTGTTTAATTGGTGACACGACAGTCACTTGTTGCTGTAATTGGCAGTTCATGTTGAAAATGAGTGGAAACCGGTCACTCTGTTGCTCTTCTATGTCTTGAGTCGAGTCTGTGCAGTTTGAGCCATAGTCAAGGCCTGAGTCCAGGTCAATTGTGGTTGTGAATGCTGTGTTCTGGAGTAACTGTATTTAGTTTCTCACAGTGAGGCAAAGAAATGAAGTTTGACTGGTCTTGACAGCAGTCGAGATTTGTTAGAATCTAATGCAGGAGTATCAGTATGTAACCTTACACAGAAATTAAACAATAGCAGCTGGCTAACTGACTGACTGCATAATACATGAGTTCCTGTCACGCAGATCTCACTGTACCATCGCTCCCCTGTAACTGTTAAAACTTTTATGACTTTCGTCCCCTTCTAGTAGATCGGGTGACTCTGAACTGAATCAGATCAGAATTGTCACGCCATGGCTTTCTTGGAACAGTGCTCCTCCTGTGTGTTGGATGAGAAGCTCTCACTTCAAAATCTGAAAAGTGGCCACAATAGGTCGGCGGAGGATGGGGTGCCCATTAAACTTTCAGGCCGACTTAATAAGAAAGGTGAGCCTGACACTCCTTTCTTGGTATGAATTTTTTGGTGACAATGAAGCAAGCAGCCATCAATTATTGACTGGCAGAGCAGCAGACAGGTAAAAGACACTGTGTTGAGCGTTTGTGTCTGCAGCTCATTGCCACAGCAGAAACGACACCCGCAGCCGTCAACAGAGCTACTAATTGCCACCCCGGGCACAAAAGAAATTTGGCCAACAAGGCTGCTGCAGGTCACTCTTTTGGGGACCTCGGAGAGGAGTGGTTTTCAGCTCGTTTTGAAAGCTGGGTTTCAATTACAGGCCAATAATCCGCGGCGGAGCATTGCAGTGTCCAAACATGCATCTCCGATTCAGCCCCGTGCTTTGTCCTTTCTTTAAGACTCCTCCAGCTCCCTCCAGGACTGTTAAATACTAAATACTTGGCCCACGTGTGCAGATACTATGTATCTGATACTGTTTACAGTCAACAATATCAAAGTTGAGCCTGAAGGAGTACAGTAGGGTTTATAGTCATCATAAATATTTATCAGGAACAGTAAGTGAGGCTCTGTACTCTGACACGCACGCCATTGCCAGCTGCAAACAATGCGTTCTACAGCTTTTTTGCTATTATCTTGCTTGTTTTGATGATATCTGGTGTGAAATCAGACTCAAGTTCACTTGTACTCAGTGAACCAAATGACTTGGCAAAGCTCTTCTAACAACCCTGTGTATATTTCTTTGAGTTGACTTTACCGCCTTCTTTCTGGCAAGTGTCGTTTGGTAAGTGCCAATATTTGGATCAGGATTAGGGTTAGGATAAATCAAAATTAGATGCATTTCATCTAATCTCAAAATTAGTTTTTTATGGGATCTGAGAGGTTAATGCATGGAATCTTGCTCATTAAAACTTATTTATATATGCCTATTTCGTTTCATGCTTTTTCAGATTTCACTAAAATACTGTATAATCTCAAAATGCCTTGCTTATGTGGTTTCCACCACTGTCTAGCTTGCTGTCATGTGTGAAAATGACAGTTTTAGCTAAGCTAATACTGTTTTTAGCTAAGTGAGCGTTTTCTATTATAGCTACAGTGTCAGAAACCAAACAAGAAGTAAATTTGACATTAATTTAGAACGTCATGCTGTTTGAAGCAAGTGTGGGATAAATGCAATTAATTGAATGGTGCTAGGTTGGCAGCTATAAGCTTCCATTCCTCGTTAGCCACATTAGCCTCATAGCTCCAGCGCAAACGAAAGTTGTAAATACATTAATCACAGTCACCTTTTAATGCATTAAGGTGTTGAGATGTTTTGAGATTCTGACATCTTTAGTGACAGTAAAACTGAGTAAAACTCATTTTTTTCTTATATTCCCCCTCTTTCCCTCTTTCTCTGATATTTCTGCTGACGGTCTCTACAGTGAGAAATAATATCGCAGTCATGGCTGTCCTGCTCACATACCCTTGTTACATGACACCCCCTCTACTGTCCAAACAGTCAGCTCGAACCTGTCGTCTCTCCTTTCTTTCCTGTTTACAAGCGACATCTCCTGACCCCGAGGGGTAGCAGTTCTGTTGTCTCCTCAGGCTAGAGGTCCATGAGTGGCATCCCTGACCTCAGACACCCCATTTCCCCACAACAACAAGAAAAGGTCAAAACACCTTCTCAAATGGTCTTTGTTGGTTTATTAACATAATCGGCAGCTCATGTTCTCCTCCAAGCATGTTGAAGTTTTTAAATGGCATTACAGACAAAGCCGTTTGCAAAAAAACAATAAATAAATAAATAGATAAACAAAGAAACAAACAAATGCTTGAAGGAATGAATAAATAAATACATAAATAAATAAATTATAAAGCGATATACAGTACTGTGCAAGTCAAAAGTATTTCTTATTTCTTCTTTTGGAGAGCCAGACATACCTATATTTTTATTGTAGTCTCCAGGCATCCTGAAGGACTTTCAAAGACTCATTTTCAGAATGTTTTTCATTTGTTAAGTTAACAAATGAAACCATCTAATCTATGAAGAACCAGGAGCAGATGATTCCAGATGATCAGGCGGTGATCAGTATACTGGTGGTGCTGAATGCTGAGTGGTTGGAACACCTTCATCTAGGCTTCTTGTATCTTTAGGCACTTTGCAGCCTGGCAGTATTTGTTCCCATTCCTTTCATTTATTCTACTCAGTATGCCAAAGATAAGACAGTTTGACAGACAGCAAATGATATTTTGCATAAGCAAGGCACTTCAAATATTCATATATAAAAGTATTGTCTTTGGTTCTTTATGTATTCTTTATCACCCGGCAGTTTTTTCACTAAATGAGTTTTGTTCTCTGTATCCGAGACACAAGATGCAACATAGGTTTTTGGCATTACTTCATTTACATCTAGCATTTACTCCTAACGCTTACTCACGGGTTCTATTTAGCAGTAAACCATCATGACCATTTAGTGGGTACAGGGGTGTAGCATGGGTCTCACGCCGGGTGTTGACAAGTATTTTTGGGATACCAAAACACACATGCGGCATAATAACCGCACAGCAAATGATAGTGCGCATTGTAATAACTATTATTACATGATGCTGTGACCTGAAAGAGGTGATGTCTGTTAGGGTGTGACTCATAGATCAGGTGTCTTGTAAAATGGTATGGCTTGGGGCCAAGTGCGCTGTTCTTTTAAAGAGGAATTCAAATCAAGAAATGTATAATCAGTTATAAGGCATAATCAGTTATAATCAATTTTAATCATCACAATAACAATGTATGAGGTGTGGTGCTGTCAGATTCTGCAAAGCTGGATAGAAGACATGTTTTTATCCTCTGGCTGCTGAAGATAAAACAACTTTTGAGTGTTTCGCTCATAGAAGCAACTCAGATCACATTTAAAGGCAGTGACACTTGGAGGAGGTCAACAGGGAAAAACAGTTATTTTCTTCAGTTGGATACGTAATGGATATGTAAAGACCAAGTGAACCCTGATAGTCAGTAAGAATAGGGTCTTTCCAACATGGCGGGAAAACATCTTAGTGCTAGGAGTTACACTGTGAAAAACTGTCAGGAGTGTTGCACCGCTTCACCCACAACCACCCTGGATATGCTTGTGTGTATTCTGTGATGTCATTTCAGTTCATTTCGGTTCCCTTCACATCACATCACTTCACTTTAATTACATTCATTTCAATTCAATTGAATTCTGTTCAGATCAATTTCCAGATATTTACTACATGGATGAACAGCTGTACTCAAAGACTGATAATAGTCTTTAGGTAAAAAATCATAGACCAAATGGATTCTTCCTTACTGGCATCTTATTGGTTACCATAACAACACCACCACCACCAACAACAACAACAATCAAAGCTGATGGAAAGTTCTCTGGCTGACTTCAAGGTGAACTCAGATTGTTTATGTTATCATCATTTTTCACTCTGACGCTATAAATACGGGAATTAGATTCCACTAAGCTTTACAAAATGTATCCAATTTTCCCATTAAACATGTAATCTTTAGGAACATACTTGTCTGGAGTCTGGGAAATTGTAAGGAATGGATAATGAAATGTGGGTCGTGTGATCTGAAGCTGTAAAATTTTACCCTGCTCACACTGATCATGAAGAGGAAAGAAAGTGAAATACGTTGTTTTATAAGTTTTATAAAGTCGTTAAAAATAGCGAAAGTAGGTGTGAATGAAGCACCTTGCCCGAAATGGACTAATTTTGGAGCCTAAATGAGTCTCCCCTTAAAATGATTTGCTGAATGGAAACCAGTGATCATTGTTTGAGTCCACTCATGTCCACTCACAAGAATGCATTTTTTAAGCTAAATAAAAGTCATTTATACTCCAAAGAAAGGACACTCCATAGAAATATACAATATATAGACAAAAATATTAGGACACATCTGTTTTCCGGGGTTTGGGCTCGGCCACTTCCTTTCAGTGAAGGGCTTAATGCTTCAGCATACTAAGATAATCTGGAAAGCACCATGCTTCCAACTTTGTGGACACAGGTTGGGGAAGAAGCTTTTCTATTCTAGCATGACTGTACCCCAGTGCACAAAGCAAGCTCCATAAAGACGTGGTTGGATGAGTTCGGTGTGGAAGAAATTGACTGGCCTGCACAAAGCCTTTGGGATGAACTGGAACAGAAATTTTGTCTGACCTCATAAATGCTCTACAGAATGAATGGGCACAAATTCCTCACAGCAATTCCAAAATCTTGTGGAGAGCCTTCCAAGAAGCATGGAAGCTGTTATAGCTGCAAAGGTTGACTAACTCCATATTAAAGTCTACGTATTTTAATGCAATGTTATTGAAGTCCCCGTTGGTGTAATGGTCAGGTGTCCTAATACTTTTGTCCATATGATGTACACTTTCCCATTATTTGATGGTCTATTGCCACAGTCATGTAGTTTATTGTAAGTCTGTGTGGGCATTTTTTTCAGTCTATGTCTGTGGTCACCAACCCCCGCTCCAGGAGAGCTGCTGTGCTGCAAACCCCAAATGCGATCGACGCTACATGATCTATTTACCTTTTGCCCTTCAAAGTCATTGATTAGCTGAATGAAATGTGTGGGTTATGGGCAGAAACCTCCAGGAGGAGGAACGCTGACCTCTGGTCTGTATGACAGACGCACTGTTAATTCCATTAATTTTTTTTCTTGTGGAATCATATTTGTTGACTTTAACAACCCTGTCGACTGAGTAAACAATCAAGAACAATAAAAATGCTCCAGAAAGACTTGAATTAATGGTATAAATGTTCGTTAAAGTTAAGATTATTTTTCCTACTCTTGTAAAGTTAGTGTTTAGTGTTTATTGTTAGTGTCTCGCAGATATGAGGGTTTTTTTCTGATGACAGCAGTGATATGTGATATGTAATCAGGTTTTCCTTCCACTGTCAGGTTGGGTATCTGTATATTCACCATCACATCAGTTTCTAAAACATTTAAATTTACTTTATGTAATTTTCTCTTTATGTATTTATTTTTTTATTTGTTTGTTTGTTTGTTTGTTTGTTTGTTTGTTTGTTTATTAAATGCCGGCTGCCCTTTCCAATGTGTGAAAATATCCTGAGCAGTGGACCAATAGAAATGGTCCAAAGCTACTCTTAATTAATTATTTTTTATTTTTATGTCAAAAAATGTTTTGGTTTTTTTTTTCTTTCAGATGCAAAGTTATGCAATTTTGTCCTGACAACAGTGAGAAAGATCCCTCTCTCCCCTGGAAATTATAATCAATGCCCTTGTGGACTCTCAGCCACAGATGATGGGAATTGAGCTTTGGACCAATCAAACGGGACGCCTTTTTCTTTAATAAATGGTCATTAAATCATTATCACACTGCTCTTATTGCCTTCTTGAGCTTATCCACCATCTGGGGTGCTGGAAACTTTCTCTGGCTTTGACTCTTTGTACCCGGCTGTGTCCTTGTGCCCGCATGGTGCTTCAGTCTAATAAAAGAAAATTGAAAGGGAAAGTGCAAGTCTTCTAGTTTTTGTAGTTTGGAATTGCAATGAAATATTTGAATGTCTCTCCAGTATAATCATTTCAAACCAAGAATTCCCTGAAGAAGAACGAATCACAAAACTTTACATTCAACTTCTGTTGTCCCCAGGTCTACAATTTTGCTCATTGCCTTAGTATAGCATAGATTTGTAGCATAAATATCACTTAGGCAAGCGCCTGCCAGTACAATTGCAGGTTTTGATTCATTCAGTGGGTGAGCGTCACTTGAACTTACTATAACACTTATCCATCAAGGTCAGTATCTCAGGTTTCCACACCACTTAGCCTATAATACTGTGTTTCCCGACCACGTCACTTTACACTTTAACAGGTCATGCCTGTCCACCGCATCGAGTGTTTTTAGTTACTGTTGAACCCACTGTTGGCCTTATCAGCTTAGATTGCCTGTATCTCTGAATGGAAAAACCATCGCTTTATTGTGATTTCTCACTATTGCTCAGCTGCTGGTACCAGTGTGACGGTTCACACTTTGAAACTGATATTCAACCAAACACCAGAAAACACTGTTTAGAATGTTTAACCTTTTATTTATTCATTTGCTTCACAGCATGTCTCTTGTTTGAGGTCCACATTTGGGAAATGCATTTGCAGCCTTCTCTTAGCAAGTATTCAAAAAACATGTATAGAAATTGTGCTTGTTGTTCTCTGACGAGGATTCCAGGAGAAAAAAAAAACCAGAGAGGTGTTGAGAAGAGAAGAGCTGAAATCCGAATGGGACAGGTGGAGGCGGCAGCGGTCTGGTCATTCAGGAGAGAACCAAGGCCTGGAATTCTGTTAGAAAGGAGATACATTTCAATCATGTGACCAACCCATGCTTTGCTAAAAGAGAAAAAATATATACATGCATTCTTCACAACCAGGTTGGACATGCTTATCCTATTCTGCTTAGTGGAATTTAGATTCCCTACGTAATGCTGAGATTCTGGTCTAAAGAACTAAATGTCATGCATTTAAAATAATAAGGTGCCACAAAGGATTTGTTTCATGTAGAATGATCCACAGAGGAACCATTTTTGGTTCCCAAAAGATACATTTCAATGGTGGTTCTTCAAAGGAACCTTTTTAAAAATCCCTCCATATAAATACAGACAAGTTCTTTAGAGAACTGAACTGGTTCTTCTCTGGTGTCACTTAAAGACCCCATCATAGATTTTTACTGGCTAGAATATGTTGTTGTAGCTAATAAAGGTTGGAAAAATGTTTTTGCTTGAGTTAGATGATTAGCACAGCAAAAACTAAAATCCCCTAACATCACATACACACAAAAGAAATATCATTTGCTGTTTAAATTCTGTAGCGTCCTGCTTTGCTATGAAAGAAAACATCTTTAGCCTGAGCCTGGAATGGAAGGGTCAGTTTAGAATACACTAAAAAGACCTTTGCTATTAGGGTTTAGAACAGGTAGAGTAAAGTTCTGCTGAGTTATGTTGAAAACATGTCTATCTTGTTCCCTGATTTTACTTATAATAATAATAATATAATAATATATAATAATAATTAGCTCATTCCCTAGATCCTATCAATTCTTCCTGAAATGTAGTGGTATATCATTTCACACTAGTGTCATGGCCATCACTCCTGTCTTAGTACATCATGTTAGGTGTGCTGGGACACAACACAAGTGTTTAGTCCATCTTGCTTATAGTGCCTGGTAGCTATACTCACCCTCTGCTCCGATTTTTCCATCGTTGTCATCGTCAGCTGCTGATAGAAAGCCCCTGGTCTCTTTGTCGGTCAGAACACGAGCTCCAGGTGAAAACCTCTGCAGAAAGAATCTACGAACACAAAACTTGTGTCAGCACACTCTTGTACCTCTTCAGGCAGCCATAATGATGGAGAACATGAGTAATGTTAGCTATAGTGGTAGAACATAGTCTTTAGTCTACACTTTGTTGAGTCTTGGGAAGCTATGATTGGAGAACATCTCCCACTTTTGGCTCAGGGCTTTAAGCTTCAGGGAGGTTCTTGAAAAGGTTCGACCTCATACAAATGGGAACACACACACTGAATAACCATTTAAAGTATTTCTCATAGTGGAGAAAAAAATACATTTAGACCTAAACTATGCACAAGTAACATTTGTTAAAGTAGATCGAATTTCTGCATGAAAAGAAATAATAGATAATAAAATCATACTTGAGCTCTTCTTCCTCGATGAAGCCGCTGCCATCATTGTCGAGAATGCCGAAAACAGTCTTCACTTCTTGGGCACTTTTCTTGGTCAGACCACACAGTTGGAAGAATTTCTTGTGATTGAAGGAATCTGGGGCTTTTTTTGGCATAAGAAAACAATAATGAGTTTCATAAAAAAACAGAAATATTTCTCTAGATGTAATATTACAAAAGGTGAAGCACAAACATAAAACTTCTATACGCTTTAGCAAGATCTAAAGATCATAATGAGATCTAATGTTATCAGCAGAGCAGCATGATAACAGTAGTTGATCGGGCTGCTTTACTCAGAGGAGGCCTTTACCCACAGCACTCATTACAATTTACTTATCTAGATAATGACAGAGCCCAGGCCAAGTGATATCGCCAGTAGTAAATCGATACCTTGGCAGTCCTTGATAGCACTCCCGATGGCATCAGCGGAAAGGATAGATGAGAGCGACATAGTCCTGAGGAACAACCGATGTGAATTATTAACACAATGCCAACATTGTTTTGGAAGCATAACCGTAACACAGCCATGCACGTCTGTTTCTACATCTCCGGGTCTTGGCAAAGCAATAGCAGACAATTTATAGAACTGAAATATAAGTTTAACTGGTAAACACAGACTCTTTCTTTCCACTATTGTATTATTTTTGTTTTTGTTTAAGGTCAGCAGAGGCCACAGATGCAGGTGAGCTGGAGGGCGCTCTATGCCACAACCTGGAGAGAAAGGTGGGTATTGCTGAACATCAGGACAGGGATGTGACTAATCCTGGCTATTTATTAAATAACAAATAAAGTAAATAAATAAATAGTTGACCTGAAATAACAAGTGTTACATCTTAAGCAGGTGCAGTGCTCAGGACTAGCCCAGTGTATGGATGGATAGATAGATACGCAGTATTATTTACAGTATGTCCTTATATCAGAATCCTTGCTCGGAGATTAAGTGTTTAATTGAATTAAAAATTGAGCTTTAGGAAAACAGCAGACGTTGCATGAAATAAAGATGAAAGTTTTTCAAGGTGCCCTGTTATCTGATGCTCCCAACACCTGAAGCCGCGCTACGTGTAAAAACGGCGACTGTGCAGAAAAGGAGAGCTCTCGTGCACGCGCATTTTAAGCACAAAGCTATGAAAGAAAACGAAAGTAGAGAAAGAAAGAAAGAAAGAAAGAAAGAAAGAAAGAAAAAGAAAGAAAAAAGAAAGAAAGAGGAAAGTCTTGTGCAGGAGTAAAGGCTGATGAAAGCCCGCGCTCCTCTCTTACCTCGTGCGGTATTCTCGTGCAGGTGATTGATCAGAGGAAGAGTGTGTGGTGAGTGTTGTCCGTCACTCGGGGGGTTTATATACTTCTGATCTGGGTGACAATGAGCAGCTCTTGAGTTACCTGTCTGAGGATCAAATTCAACCTGCGGGTCCCGTCTCCAGTTTCCTGCCTAACTAATTAACCTTTACTATTTATATCCAGCCAGGAGTGAGGCTGGACACGGGCTCGTCCCGGGACTCTTTTAAACCAATTATTAAATAATACGAGCCGTGCTGTAGCTCTATCTCTTGTCGTTCTTTGCCATGTCCCTCCCATTTCAAGTCGCTTCGTGCATTCCTGCATCGCTACCTCTGTGAACCTGGCGGCCTGTTGTGGGATTAGTCCATTGTGGAAACGATGATTAAACGGTAATACGGTGTTATAAATAATGTTATAATACAATATATATATATATGATTTTCTCAGATGGCTCAAATGTTTACACAGTATTGTGTGTGTGTGTGTGTGTGAGAGAGTGAGTGAGTGCGCACGTGTGTGTTTGTGGCCTCATAATATCTTGATAATAACTGATCTTTTAAATCCCACAAAATCTGCCCATTATATTGCTTAGTAATTTGTCTTATATTTATACCCAGTAGATAATAATCTGCTAATTTTTTATTCTGATCCATGATGTCAGACTGTACCTTCTTAACAAATGGAGCCCTATTACTCCCTCTTTCTCTCTCTCTCTCTCTCTCTCTCTCATATAAACATCCATACACACAGTACTGTATAATGAAAGAATTTTATGCCACCTTCTCTGTTTAATCACATTGTCCAGGCAAACAGTTTGTTCATTTTTTCACTGATTTGCTGATTCAGGGACGTAAGGTCATGTTTTTGCCAGCGCGGATCTGCACTGTATATTTTAGCACGCTGTAATCAGTGTCCACAATGCACCTGCCAAGAGCATTTATTATGGAAGACGTGCAGGTCATGTTGCCAGTCCACTCACCGATGATAAATGAATTCCTACAGGGTTAAATTAGACTCCTTAGTCTTTTTAGTTTTATTGTGTCATTGAGCTTCGCAGCTTTGTGCCATTTATGCACTGGCCCACAAAAACAAAGGTGCTAAGAACCATTCTTCACACAGTGCAGTGGACCTCAGTGGACCTCACCTTTCAGTAGTGGTTCTTTAGATATAAAAACATCATTTAGTTTTCATTTTAAGAGTTGGAAAATGGTGGGTGTTCTAATCAGTGACCAGTAGCCTTCATTCGTAAACATTCATATTCAAACAGATGAGCAGTCCTGGCTATACTCTTTTACAGTAAAGTTTTTCTTTAGTGTTTTTTACATTACCTTTAGAGGAACTTTGTCAGTGGCTTTATAACTGTGATGTGGTGGGAATTCATTCAATTGTATGCTTTACTTTCTTCATGATATACCAGGGAAAACCATTGCCAGCCTCTTACATTTGAGCTTTTGCACTGGAATATAACCTACTGCTGAAAGCATGTGTCCAAATAGTACTGAAAACATAACAATAGACTCCTCTTGTATGATACTTTCTCTGCATCCGTCGCAGGATGTTGGAGACCCTTTAGTACCAGTCAGAACCATTTTTATGACTCCCCTGATGCTACAAAAAAAATCCTCCAAAGGGAAATAAAGGAGCTCCAGAACTCTTTACCTGAAGCTCATTTAGTCTCATGTAAATCTTTAAGTTTTACTGCTTTGGTTAATTGTTCTCAGTCAGTGTTCTCACTCTGGGAGGGCCTTTATCATCTGGCCAATGAAACCCATAATTTGTGGCTGGGGGAAAAGGTGTAAACTCCTCTGTAAAACCATAGACAAGCTGGTGGAACTGTAATCGTTACATGGAAAGTTCAGAGGGCTTATCCACACGTATTCTATTATTTAAGTGCTAACAGTGACACCGGTATACTCTTACACATAAAGGTGGCAAAAAGGATTCTGTGAGTGGAAAAGCCTGTAAATGTATATGATATTTGATTTCTGTGAGTGTGAAGAACCTTTCTGACATATTTAAAGAGCTTTGATAATATAAAGATCAGACGAAGAACGCTTAAACTTGGCAATGGCCTTGTACATTAAGTGAAGGTTCTTTAGAGGGTTCTTCACACTCAAACGTCTCTTTTCATAATTATTCATGGGACCTTTAAATGGGTCTTCTATGGCATAGCTAGAAGAACCCTTCGTGTCATATTTTAGGCGTTGCTGATTTTATTTTAAGGTTTGCCTATCTAGGTGGACCGCTGGATAGGTATAACCCCTTTTCGCAGTAACTATAAAGAAAACCCCATAAAATCGGCGTAAAAACATAAACACATTTACAAAGAGATGCTTTAGCTTATTTTTAGCTGAATTGTATTGATTAAAATATAATCCAGGATGATCATTAGGAGGCCTGAAGAAAAGGCAGTAAATCCACATTCAATAGCAATTTTAACAACAGCATCATCTGAAGTTCGTCTTCACATTCAGAGCATAACACAAGCCCTGGCAGTGAAGAGAGAAACCCAAGAGTCTGGCACTCTTACAAGAGGATGAGACTGAGGAGGACACACGATCCAGCTGTGCTTCTTATTACCAGTGGAGTATGATGTCACGCACCAAGCTAATAGCACGCGTCCTTAACATTGTACATTTCACCTAAAGTCCTGTAAGATCTCTAAACAATGTGATCGCCTAAATCAACTCATGCATACCTAAAGGAGTTGATTAACACCTCATGAGTTTAATCAGGTGAGTCGTAAATGTGAGTCTAGACAGACTGGCCACGTGGAACAGCCTGTTACACTGTATGGACAAATGTATTGGGACACCTGTTTTCCAGGGTTTGGGCTAGGCCCCTTATTTCCAGTGAAGGGCAATCTTAATGTTTCAGTATACCAAGACAACACCACACTTCCAACGTTGTGGAGACAGTTTTTTTATTTCTATTCCAGTATGTCTGTGCCCCAATGCACAAAGTAAACTCCATAAAGACTAGCTTATTTCTAAAAAAAATTATAATTTATAGTGGACGTTGATTTAAGTATAGATTGACAGGTTTAAGAAGCAGATGTGGACTACTTAAGCACTGATGTACGTGCTCTGGATAAGAGCGTCAGCTGAGTGCTCTGAGTGTAAACATGGCTGGATGAGTTCAGTGTGGAAGAACTTGACTGGCCCCCACAGAGCCCTGCTCTCAGCCCCACCCTACACCTTTGGGATGAACTGGAACGGAGATTGTGAGCCAGGCCTTCTCATCCAACATCAGTCTCTGACCTCATAAATGATTTAGGCCTACAGAACGAATGGGCACAAATTCCCACAGAAATTCCAAAATCTTGTGGAAAGCCTTTGAAGAAGTGTGGAGGTTAGGGAACTCCATATTAAAATACGTATCTGAATGCAAGTCCCAGCGGATGCCGTCCCAATACTTTTGTTCAAATAATGTAGGTGGCCATGTCTAGTCATTCACAAGAAAGTGCTGCCATCTACTGGACAGCCTAAGCAAAAACAGTTCAGACTTTATATATTTGACACCAGTACGGCTATAGTAGGTATATAGAACGTAATATGATATAATAATACTGTTCTCTTCTTGTTACAATTACCAGCATTATATCCTACACTGGCTCAGGCTTTGTTATTGATATGTCCCTACCTTTCATTCATTTGACATCAAGGTTTTATAGATTACATTTTACATCATTGAAGTGATAATAAGCCTTGCCAAAAGACAAATCATAGAAGTCATATAAAGTAATTCTGCTTCTATTCTAAATGTTTAAGCTTGTAAAACCCACCCAAAAAATAAATTTGCTTTGCAATAAATGGAGAGAAAGTTCGATATTGCAAAAGAATTTTTATTCTTTTCTTATCGTCCGTTCCCGTAAAAGTGCATTAGATTTTACAGTAAGCAAAATTCATATTTAAGACAGGATACACAGCCGTGCTACATTCACAATCATCATTTTGGACAGTGTGAGGCATGGGAGGAGACTTCTCATAAGCATATGTATAAAAATTATTTATAGTCAGATGAAAATGGGAGGTCTTGGGCAAAGTTGTTCCTTCAGAGCAAGAGATGTTGGTCAGAAGCAATTTATGCCTTAACCAGGCTAGCGAACTCTGCGGGGAGAGGACAGAATGGTAGATATGAGGCTTAGGCCAGGCAAGACATATGAGGAACCTTGCAATTTTTGGAAGAAAAAAAAACACTTACCATCAACTCCAATCTTGCCGTCACCGTCGGAGTCTCCAGCCTTCAGGAAAGTCTTGGTCTCGGCGTCAGTCAGTGCCCTCGCGCCGGCCTTGAAGTTCTGCAGGAACAGCCTGAGAGGAGAGAGCCGAGTCAGCACTCAGCCCTGAGCTCCACGGAGTGTATTACTGACCTTCCTTCCTTCCTTCCTTCCTTTCTTTCTTTCTTTCTTTCTTTCTTTCTTTCTTTCTTTCTGTCTTTCTCTCTATCTCTCTCATTCCTACCTGTCTCTACCACTCTCTCATTACTTTCTTTTCTTTCTTTCTTTCTTTTCTTTCATTCTCTCTCTTCTTCTTCTTGATTTCTTTTTTTAATTTTCTTTCTTTTTTCCTTCTCTCTCTCTCTTTCTTTTCTTTCTTGTTCTCTCTCTATCTCTGTCTCTTTTCTTTTCTTTCTTCCGTCCTGAATCACTGTGTCAGTGTAGAAAAGTGAACTCTTACTTCAGCTCATCCTCCTCAATGAAGCCACTCTTGTCCTGATCAATGATGGCGAAAGCCTTTTTGACGTCATCAGCAGATTTGCTAGCCAGGCCGACCTTCTGGAAGAAGACCTTGTGGTCGAATGAGCCATCGGCTGAGAAACAATTCAAACATATGATTAATAATATGAATAATAATCATCATCATCACCATCCTAATAATAACAACAACATACTATTACTAATAATGTTATATTGTATTACTACTAATGATAATAATCATAGCTCCAGTTTGAAGATATTCATTTTAGGGAAACCCCAACATCATGATCGGTCCAGCTGTGATGTGAGGAAGCTGTAGTACCTTTGCATGCATCCAGGGCTGCAGTGATTTCAGCATCGTTCAGGACACCGGCGAATGCCATCTTAAGCTGAATGAGGAGAAATTTATAAAGATATATACATATACATATAAATAAGACATAATAGATAAGATAATATAAGAAAATAAAAATAGAAAAAATATTAAAAAGGCGCATGAGACATTTTCCTGTCGCTGATGTCATCATCGCATGTTTCATGCTTCATATAAGATTTTGACATCAGTGATGAAGCCATGCTCTGGTGCTCTGCAGAAATGCATATGCAGTATTAATGGGATCCACTTTCCAAATAAACTGCCCTTTTGCATTCAGTCTCACAATTTACTGCAATTCTGTCGTTTTGCAATTCATGCAGGGAGAACCACACAGTCTGATCCACGTGTGAGGTATGACTTAATATCCCATGTGACGAGGTGGTCCTTTGACAATAAGTAAAAAAAAAATGAGAGAGAGAGAGAGACAGAGAGAGAGATTGTGGTGGGGTAAGGAAGCCCCCCTCCCACTCCTTCTCCTCCTCCTCACTCTCTTCACATCCAAAATAATGAATAAAGTCCAAAGCGGATTCAGAAAAAAAGTGCATTTTCTTTTCTTTTCATTAATCTAATGGCTCGAATGGTGTAGAATTATTGTAGATCCACATTCAGGATGTCGGCTTGCTTTTTTCCCTGTCCTCTAAAAAATCTCAGCCGGGGTCTCTCTCTTTCTGAAGCCCAGGGTGGTGGTCCTCCGCCTCCTCCTCCTCTTTGTTTATGGGTGGGAAAACTCACCTCTTGTGTCTTTCCTGGGGAGGTGGGAAGATTCAGAAGACTCGAGCAAACTGCAGTGAAGCCGGGCCCGCTGCTCCCACCTTTATTTATACACCCACCCGGCCGAAATATGAGGGCATAATGTAACGGACACCCAATGGAAGGGGGGCTGCCTGGCGCTCCGGGCCGTACTATATTTATCTGCATTAAATGAAGATGCTTAAAAGGTGAGTTTGAAAAAAAGCTCCTGATATCCTGAATGCTAATAATACATGCTGCTGAGGCGGTGTAAACGACCACTGCTGCTGGAAAAAAAGGGCTGATGTGGTGGAGAAGTGCATGTATGGATATCGAGCGGGGGTCCCAGCGCTTGGCACGAGCAGAGGACAGCTCTTCTTCTCCACAGCACCATCTTTACTCCAACAAATCAGTCTTTAGGCTTTATAAAGGTAATGCTGTCCAGCTTTGCATTTAAAAGTAAAAAGCTTAATGTTAACAGCACAGTCTTCTTTGCTATTCTCGATTTGAGAAAACCGAGGCTACATGTGCATAATTAGACATAATTTGGACATAGTTAGAATTAGAATCACTACATTGAGTTTAACATTGACAGTATTTTTAGGATCGTCCGTTTTTTGTGCTGAATGTGTAGCATAGTGAATGTTTTCTTGTTGATGACAGTTTGAAACATTGATCATTGCTTAAAAAAAATAAAAAAATGGATCCATCCACCTTCAGTCTAATGATATTTATTATTATTGATTTTAAATTATTTAAATTATTATTGATTTTATTATTATTATTGATATTATTATTATTGATTTTTCTAAATTAATATATTGCAGAAGATATATAGCGAGCTGTATTGCGCAATTTGCCTTGCAGTCAATGGCAAAACTGGCTTCTATCAGACAGTAGGGGGCAGCACTGTCCCACCTGAGCTGTAGATGGTAACAACTGAACTGTAGGCTGCTGCTGCTGCCTGTGCATTTTCTGGTCAAACCCCATTAGTGAAAGTATTAGCTCTGTTTTCATGAGAAGGTTTTCTTAATTTCACTTAAAGTACTTCAGACATAAGATAAGGCATGCAATTAAAATGTCACTGGGCAATTAAGCGACTACTTTAAGCCAGCGTTTATGCCATTAGAATGATTACACTTATGTCTTTGCCATTGATGAACTCATGGCTAACACTGTGTAGGGTTTTTTTTTTGGCCCCCTCTGCTTAAGTGCTATTCTGAGCATCCAGGAAGCCACCAGGGACTGTAATTGGGCATGTGAAAACTATCCATTGCAAATCCTTTCCAATGCACCCCAGTAAATCTCTGGGCCTTCCCTCTGCAGCTAGAGTGCCAAAACTGGGCTCTTCCTTGTCAGAGCCCCCTCCTGCTGGTTTTTGGACGATAACAGGTGCCCCCTGGGAGCAGGTGGTACTTCTGGTTTTTTTTAATGTGTGAGTATTAACCTGCCCACATTTTAATTGCAAATGCATTAAAGTGAAGCCAGAAGTGGGAAAAAAATAACTTATCAAAGACATGTTACACCAAAACTACATTTATTCCTTGTTTTTCACTCTTCCCCGGAAGTGCATACGAGACATTTGCACAAGCCAATGGGCTTGAAACAGAACATGTCCAAATAACATCAACAATACACCATAAGGACGCCGTGTTCAATGTCAAGTAGATTGTCCGAAATCAGTTCAAAAATAAGATATAAAAAAATATGATCTTAGGTCAGCTGCGAGAAAGTTGGGAGCGGTAGCTTGAGTTCTGGTTCCATGAACTGAGATGGGTCTTGACCAGATGGAAATTTAAGCCTTTACAAGAGCAGCGAACTCTGTGAGATAGAATAGAAACTGCCATTAGTGAATTCTGTGAAAACCGTTACCCCCCCTTTAGCTATTTTGTATGTATATACAGCTCTGGAAAACAATTAGAGATCCCTGCAATTTATTTATAAATCAGCATCTCTATGAGTATCTCCATTCCATACCCGTGTCTGTTAAATCCCTACACAAGCACCTCATTCTGCTTTATGAGGTACTGGTTAGTGATCACATGAATCACATCTTATTTAATGAGGAAAAGTATAAAAACACTGCTGTAATCGACACTCTCCTCTCACACTGAGACCAGTTGCAGGATAAAACACTCAAAGGTCATTATTGCCATTTCGTTCAAGAATGAACAAGAGATTTGTTTTCTTTTAATTATTTCTGTAAACACTGTATCATTTTTCTTATTGTGATGTTTTGTCATTTCCTTTAAAATGCTGCTGTAAAGAACAATATTTTGATTTGTAAATGAGGAGAAATATTGACAGCAGTTCTTAAAAATGAAGGCAAAGCAGTTCAGTTCAATTCTTGCACATATAAAAGATAAAACCTGAGAAACTGAACATTTTTGCAGTGCTCTCTTATTTTTTTCCAGAGCTGTATTCATACATCAAACATTGTGACTGCTGGCCATTAATATTCTCATTGCTGGTCAGTGATAATGTTATTAAGCTACCTAATCTCTCCATGTTCAAGAATCACTCATTCAACAAGGAGGCCTAACCAGTGGTTTATATACTGCTCCACTGCGTCACTGAGGTTTACTGTGTCATGTGAGTAGTGGGTCAGAGTGTATTGAGTTACCATCAACTCCGATCTTGCCGTCACCGTCGCTGTCACCAGCAGCAAGGAAAGTCTTGGTCTCTTTGTCAGTCAGTGCCCTGGCACCGCTCTTGAAGTTCTGCAGGAAAAGCCTGTAAAGCACAGATGTTTTTACTTGGCTGCACTCGCCACTCCATTGGCTCAGAATCATGCTACTGGTTTGGGTAGAATTACAATGGATGCTTATCTGATGCCAAGAACGTGCTCTTACTTCAGCTCCTCCTCCTCAATGAAGCCGCTGTTGTCCTGGTCAATGATGCCGAAGGCCTTCTTGACCTCATCGGCAGACTTGGCGGCCAGGCCGACCTTAGCAAAGAAGGTCTTGTAGTTGAAGGACTCGGGATCTGTGGATGGAGATTATTCTGAGATTATTTACGCAGCATACATGCATCATCCTGGAGGAAGTTCATCTGTCCATCCTGTGTAGTCAGGACTGTTTTTGTCTCACTAAGAGATGACTATTAAATAGATCTGTAGAAACTGTGCAGATCTATAGTAAACTCCGATAGCGACTACACTTAACTGCAGGTGTGTCGATCTTTTTAAGACAGCACTACAAAAATATTCTAGGATGAATGTATTATAGACTGTAATGTTCATTATTATTCATCACAAGAGACATATTAACTACATGATTTTGTATAAAACATAGTTTTGTTCTAGACTTCTTTGTAAGATCTGTCTGAATCCTATTTCACAAATACAACTGCTATTTAACACTCCACATCTCTTCAGATGTGTAATCTGGAAGGACACCTTACCCTTGCAGGCATCAATAGCAGCGTTCACATCAGCATCAGCAAGAACTCCAGCAAAGGCCATTTTTTCTAATCTGGTCAAGCTGTGGAAACAACAGGCAGAAAGTTATTGTTGCATCTTGCTCAAAGGAAATAAAATGGCAGCAGTTAAACTGTTCATGTCTAAGACTTGTTTTTTTCTATGTAGCTATTCTATACAGTAATTAATTACAATATTTATATACATTATAGCATTTGTTTGTAATAATTTTGCATGTGTCCTAGGTAACTGCCCTACAGATAGCTTTGGCTATCTGTAGTACATGAGTATATAAATACACGTCGCTTCACGCATGCGTGATGAGGAAAACGCTCCATCAGCTGGGATTGTGCAGAAGCGCTGTAGCCTTGTACATGCTGTTCTGTTCCTAGTGGCCTGAACACATATCTATGGAAGGCCAGTTCACATAAAACAAGCCGACACAGAGAATTTAGGGTCCTCAGCTCAAGTATTTTTTACTTGTGACAAAGACTCCACAGCAAAATCTCCAGCGTTGATGTAACACAGAAAGTGCTGAGGGCAGCCACAGATGGACGCCATGCCACTTCAACACTGGAGATGTTGCCATGAGGCAGAGATAGCAGGCATGCTAACAGGGCCTTCCCCCCACTTTCAATTTCGTTGAATCATCCTCATCATCCGCAATGATCCAATCACAAGGCCCTCCGTTTCACCAGCTAAGCGCTGAACGCAGCACTGCGCATTCAGTAAGTCCAATTTGTTCTGCTTGGCCAGCGCTAATGTAGATGAACTCCTCAATCACTAAGACCATATTCCAAAGACGCTCCATCCGTGCCTTTAAAACAACTGCTGTGTGAGCAGCAGCGTCCTAAATTCTGTGCAGGCCCAAAGGCTTTTTTTTCTCTTAGGCATCGTGCATCGTTCCACTCACCTTGCGCTCCACTAAGGCGAGTGAAAAAGCAAAGGAGTAAGTCGAGGTGTGGCCCCTGGGACCCTCTCTGGCCGTCTTATATACCCTCAACCCCTCATCATGCAGCAGTTTAGGCCTCAGTAATAGATACCACACACAGGCCATGCGAATAGTTTCGAGTGAAAAAATGTGTCTAGTAGTCAGGTTAGCCTATTTTTAACGCCCCCCCCCTCCACCCACTCACCCACATAAACATGTGTGGGACATATAGACTTGCCCCTTTCCTTCTAAAAGATCTGCCATCCTTTCGCACCTAATCAGTCACATGATCCCACTCTGGAGCCTGTTGCTTCGAACTGCAATCAGGTCTCCAGTTAAACTGCTGCGTAGCTTTTAGTAGGTGTTAAGAACAGTTATCTTAAAGGCATAATTAAATAATGTCTATAATTAATGACACTTCTGTAATCATTAGTACTACCTTGAGATGTTCAGTTGGATTTAAAAACACAGTCAAGCATTATGTTTCTGGGAAAGGAGATGAAAATCATTTTTCAAGTTTAAATCATTCAAAAAATGTATTGATTTAGTTGTTTAGCTATTTTGTTTAGGTCTGGATTGCATTACTGGCCTGTACATTAGGACTTGCATTAAGAGGTGTAAATAAATCATTGACAAAATAGTCACAGATGACACAAGGGCATTCTGTGTAAGTAAAATAAATAGTAAATACTAGTCTAGAAGCTGTCAAGACTAATTTTGTGACGTTGAGTAATTTTGTTTAGGCTTGGATTATGTTTCCATGAGAAAATTAAAATTGATAACAATAATAACCAAATGATGATGATGATTAATATTACCATGCATTTTTGCATTGAGCTTGTTTTTACATTGGATTTAAGCTTGGTTTTGTGTCTGGGAGACAAATTTCAATACTGGCTTAAACACCGAAGTTTAATTTCATGATACAATTGCAATTGTGTTTAGAAGGACATGCTGAGTCATTTGGTTGGTGGGAGAAGCAGAAGCTGATCGCTTTCAAAGCAGAACTTTCAGTGTAAATCATTATAATATGGGGAGGAGTTAAGTTACTTGATTCTTGTAGTGCTGGTCAGGAAACCGTACTCTATTTATAGCCCATAGTCTGCATCATGTCTGACTTCTGTGTGAGAGTACTTTTTAAGACATCTCTGGTGTGGTTTCGTATGACTGTCTGTGCCATAAATCGTGCACAACTGCCCCAGCACTCATCTGATTGTGATTCATTCCTGACATTAAGCTGTGTGTACAACATAAGTGGTGTTCTGAGAAGGCTTGAAGCCCACATGGAATGGTACATAGAACTGCCCCTTCAGAATGCTCTGTAAGGCATTTCTGTAAGACGTAAGACTGTGTAATGAGTCGGGTTAGAGAGGTGCTAACTTACCTCCCTCCCTCCATCCATTCATCCATCCATCCATCCATCCATCCGTCTGTCTGTATGTCTGTCTGTCTGTCTGTCTGTCTGACTATCTGTCTGTCTGTCTGCCTGTCTATCTGTCTGTCTGTCTGTCTGTCTGTCTGTCTGTCTGTCCGTCCGTCCGTCCGTCCGTCCGTCCGTCCGTCCGTCCGT